>JANHJO010003397.1:0-12243 GCA_032468235.1 Pseudoxyrhopus heterurus | reverse complement strand
GGAGTATCAGCTGATCACAGAAGTGTTACTTAATACTCTTTATAATGAAAATGTTTGTAATCTTGTCCTTCCTGAAGGGAAGAGGTTAATCCCATCCCTAGATGGGTGATTGATAGGTTTCCCTGTCCTAATCCTGTCAGTTTCTGTTGTTTATTGACTTGATTCAGCATGTATCAGCTGCATTCCACCTGCAACTGTTAAGTGGTTCTTAGCTGTCTGCGCAGAGCTATTAAATGAAGGGAGAGAGAGGGAAAAAACCTCTCTTGCACTTTATTTTTAGCCGGTTCTCTGAACTGCAATTAACTAATGGTTTGGGCAAACTGGTAAGAACCGGCTGAATCCCACTGTGATGTAATATGAAGTGCTCATCTGGAATTCAAATATATCTCACAGCATTCCACTGAAATATGACATTACTCACCAAGATTGGTGTTTTAGATATGAATCCCTCAATCCTCCTTGTCCGCTAGATGAGGAGGCTAAACCGATGTAGTATTCCTTAACAAATCTAGATTTACCTGTAACAAACAAAAACACAATCTATTACCAATAATTGAATATAATCAGATAAGTTGTGATCTATAGCAGACGTCTCAAACTCACATTGTCACAAGTGGCATCATGTGATGTATTGGGACTCTTTTCCCCTTTGCTAAACTGAGCATGGGCGTGGTCAGTGTGTGACACATCCGGCATGCAGGCCGGGAGTTTGACAGCCCTGATCTATAGGTACCTGTGCATATAAAGTTAAAGCTATTTTCATTTGATCATTGTTGGAATGAATTTACAAGGATAGAATGATCACGGCCACCTGTACCTTTAGAACAAGACAAGGCTTTCCCAAATTTCATACAACATGGATGTAGAGATATGTTGTCCAGAACCAGCATATTGATAGCAGACTAGCCATTCATGTGGCTCCAGAATGATACTAATTTCAGGATCCCCATAGCATTTAACCTTACAGTTACAGTTGAGCCTTGTGTGGTGCAGAGGGCTAAACGCTGTACTTTGTAATTAAGTATTCAGCTCCCTGCAATTTAGCAGTTCAAATCCCACTAGGCTCAAGGTCGACTCAGCCTTCCATCCTTTCAAGGTAGGTAAAATGAGAACCCAGATTGTTGGGGGAAATATGCTGACATTGTAAACCGCTTAGAGAGGGTTGCAAGCCCTGATAGGCGGTATATAAATACAGTGCTATTGCTATTGCTATAACCCTAATTCCACCATTAGGAATTCCTGCTAATTTTGAACTTTCTCTCTTAAATGGAGATACTTGAAAGTTCTGTCTCTACTGTAGCACTAGTTATAGAATGTATTTTCAAAGACGTTCTGCCTACTTAGTCTGATTTTGTTTTCTTTACAAACAAAAAAATTCAACTAGGATTTATTGTACATATCTGCCTTTTGTGGAAAGGCTTGCTTTTGCTCGACGTATTTTATTATTGAATACCACTTTCTATATCTCTGTCTCTCTTTCTGCCCTTCGCCTTAGTGCATTTTTAAATGAAAAGTTGTATTTTAAAAAATGATGTGACCCCCCTCCACCCCTCCCCACTTGTACTTTGATTGCTTTCCCGTCCTACATATTAAAAGAAAGAAAAAGAAAGTAAAACTACCGAGGGCCGGCAGGAATAATTTTTCACCCGTTCTGCAGCGGGATTTTTAATAGGTTCTAAATGCATAATTGGTCATGTCGTGGGCTTCCTTTTTAAATGAGAATGTCAGCAGGCTGGCTTTGCGGCAAAATGTAATGTCTTAGGCTGCTCCACTCAAGCCTGGCAGCAGGTGTCACAATTCACCTCCTTATACTTGGCCCATTGAAAGCAGATTTCATCCAATTGACCTTCACTAAGAGGTCAACTGACCCATAATTACAAAACTGAAGTTGCTTAGCTGGAACTGTTTTACCGACCTGCACCTGGAGATTTGCACCAGCCACTGAACACACTGACCTCTTTCTCTCCTTCATATAAAGGCCCACTATGCAAGGCACAAGAATATACGATTACTATTTAGTAATCTATCTATCTGTATCTATCTATCTATCTATCTATCTATCTATCTACAAGTCAGATCAAAATTTTGATCACCATTTGGAAATTTCCATATTGGTGGTCTTTTTTCTGTTAAATATCCTCATTTCATCCGCTGCAAAAGAGAATTCGTTGCCTTGCCAATATTTAATCCTATTATATTGATTGACCAGAACTGTCAGTCTATATAATATACTTTTTAACCTTTTCTTTTCTTCATCTTGATTAATGTTATTCCTTTGGGTACTTTTTGTTTTTAAATAAAATATTGAAAACTCAGTTTTCCATGTAATCAGGAGAGGAATTATAAGCAACTACACTGAAGAAGCGAAAAATAAAATTTGGATAAGTAAATAAATGTGAAACAGTGTATTTTTTTCCTCTCTTAAAACTACATTTCTTCTGAAATAATTGCTACAGCTAACATTTTTGACATTGGGCAATTTATGAATGATAAAATAGACTTTTTTTCCTCGTCCACATTAATAATACTAGGCAGCTGTTGTATTTCTCCTTTTACTAAGTAAGAAAGATGCTTGAGGTCTGCCTATTTCATGCATGGGAAAAGCACACAGATGCCCCATGTTATCTCATACCTCTTCCCAAGGCATCTGAGTTTTACTGGACTATTTGAGAAATCCTCCTCTGTGGTGCCTCATTGTTGCATAGATCTGAGAATGGCAGAACAGTTTAAAAATAGTAAGGAATCTTCTTTAATCAATCTTCGATTCTCTTGCATTTATGCAGTGCAGAGATTCCTCTGTAAGTCTAACAACAGAAGAATTCTTGGTTCTTACTTTGCACTTGAAAGTGTCATACGGTGAATAGGAGAAAATTGTTCAGCCTTCTACCAATAATCATGCAGCAAGGCATCCTGGAATTATTTAGGAAGCCAAGATATTACAATAAACTGATGCATTAGTGTAGCAGTTGTAAATACAGACTGTCCTCGACTTATGGACACAATTGGGACAAGAACTTGCTAAACAAAGTGGGTTGCTAAACAAAGTGGGTTTTAAGTGAGCTGTGCCCAATCTTATGACCTTTTTTGTCACGGTTAAGTAGATCAGTTAAGCGAATCGTGCAATACTTAAGGAAATCCAGCTTCCCCCACTGATTTTACTTGTTGGAAGCCAGCAAGGGAAGGTCTCAAATAGTGATCACATGATTCTAGGATGCTGCAGCTCTTGTAAATGCATGCTGGTTGCTGAGTGCCTGAGTTTTGATCGTGTGACCATGGGATGTCATAAGTAGGAGAACCAAGTTGTAAGTCACTTTTTTCAGTGCCATTGCAACTTTGAACGGTTGCTAAATGAATGGTTGTAACTTGAGAATTACCTGTATGTGATAAGTTAAGCATACTGGTTAAGGTTAAAGTCCAGGGGTGGGCTGCAAAAATTTTAGCAAGGGGTTCTCTGGCTGGTTGCTGGGTGGGCATGGCCATGGTGGGCATGGCCTAGTTGGCCTCCTGCACCATGGGGGGGGGCGTTTTCACCCTCCCCGGGCTCTGGAGGCTTTCCTCGAGCCTCTGGGAGGGCGAAAACAGCCTTCCCTGGGCTCCGGAGGCCCTCAAGCAAGCCATCAAGAATCTGAATTTCAGGCTCTGCTCTGAAATCTGAAAACAGTTATGCCATTAGTCTGGCAATATGATGCAAATTGACAGCAATAGGTCTGAAGTTATATTAAGAAGACATCGAAAGCCAGTTTGGCCTAATGGTAAAGGCACCAAGCTAGAAAGTGGGAGACCTTGAGTTCTAGTCCCAGTTTCCCGCTTAGGCATAAAGGACTGCTGGGTGACTTTGGGCCAAACATTTTCTCTCAGCCCAACAAACCTCACAGGATTGTTGTTGTGCATATTAGGTATGTTTGCCGCTTTGAGTAATTTATAAAAATAATGAAGGAGAGATTTTAAAAAATCTAAAAAGAAATTAAACCTTATTTATTCAACGTTCCATTCAGATCTATGACTATTTGGCCCTCATTACAGTTCAGCTTGTAAGTGTGTGGGCTCTCTGTTTTTGCTTGCTTAGCTCTGTAAAACGTTGTCGTATGTCTGATAATACAGGATGAATGTTATAGAAATGGCTAGTTATATACTGATGTGTAAAAGTAAAAAGTTGAGGCTGGAATGTTGTTATCTTGTACTGTGCTAAAAGGAGTCGGAAGTCAACACTTTTTTTCTTTCTACCCTTGTACCTCATATTTTCTTTCCCCCTCTCTTTTTTCTTCCCTTAATTTCCTATTTTTCTTTGTATTTTATATATTGATAAAACAATAAAAGTCATTAAATAAGATAATACAGGATAAATAATAAATAGCATACTTCTCATTGTAATTCCTATCAATTGGATCCAAATAAAGCATCATCCTTTTTTGGAAAAGGGCAGGTATATAAAGAAAAGTAGAATGAATAAAACCTGTCCAAGAGATCAAAACATAGCACAGTTCTACTTCCTAGTCGATAAGAATGACTTTCTATTCATTTCTGTTTTATCATTATGGTTTGTTGCACCGTCAGCCAGATATTCAGACTGGGTTTGACATTTTTATCCAGCTAGCAAGTCCTTCCCAAGGACCTGAGATAGGCATATGTTGAGGTCTGATGGCGTTGAAAGTATCATTGCAAGATATAAAGTGTTCTGAGTAAAGCTGCCTTTTGCAATTGACGAATGATGATTTTGTCAATGCCAATGGTGTTTAAGTAATGCTCCAGTTATTTTGGCATTTCACCCAAGGCATCTATTAATATTGGTATTATTTTTGCTTTCTTTTGCCACAGTCGTTCTATTTCTATTCGCAGGTCTTTGTATTTTGTGATCGTCTCCTATTCTTTCTCTCCTATTCTGCTGTCTCCAGGTACAACCACATCCATTATCCAAGCTTCTGAATTGAATTCTGAAGTCCCATAGCACTTTGGCTTTTTCATTTTTTATTACTTTGTCTATTTGATGTTTTATGAGCCAAGACACTATCAGTCTGTATTTGTAAATCCCTCAACATTTTAACCCTGCTCATTTGTGACATTTTTGACTGATTAGTGTTTCAATTATATATGCCACCAATTTTTCATTACTGGCCCATGATAACTTTTATACATGTTGCAGTGAATCATTTTGGAGATTCTGTTATGTCATTACTTATAATCAGTAATAATTATTGTTCTTACTATTATTATTACTGGGTTTTTTCTGCTTCTCTAGACAATCTGAACTTCAAATCATTTGATGATTTTTCAATTCTGATCTTGACTGCATTAATTTGAATAGTTTGCTTTTGAGTCATCAAAATCCAGATGTCTGTTTTTTTTTTCTTTTAATGTTCCAGTTGTAAGCCACTGCCAGGTTAATATCTTTATCCACTTTTGCCTCAATCTTTTGTAGAAATTGACCATGGAATACTTTTCTTTGCATTCCATTTGTGTTTTTATTACATTATTTCAATATTTAATTGTTTTCTATACACTTAGTAAATTCCAATTTGTAACTTGCACCAATGCTTATTCTTTACTGTCTTTTACACAATTTGTCAATCCATACTTTTCTCCTTTGACGGTCTGCTTGACTGAAGTAAACTTCTGCCTCCATTTCTGTGGGGCAGGTATAATCTATCAGTATCAGAATGGGGATGTAATATATAGTGAATAGTCATAAGGTTTTTTTTTGTTGTTTATTGGTCCAAACTCTCCAGTTCAGATTGTGCCCAGTTAATAATTCCAGCGTTGTGTCATATCACAGGTATAGCCTAGATTTTGATGGCTTTGATATTGTTTCCACTGTTCAATTTTTTTCCTTAGCAGTTTTCTCACTTTCTGAATATATTCTTTAGTAGCTGATAACCCGGCATCGCCCAGGTATTTATTTATCCCAATGCAGTATTAGACAGGAAAATCCTGTAATTGGGACTCACACTGTTGTACTGTCTGTGAAGCTCAAGATGTAGTAGCTCTATGTCTCTTATTGTTTAGTCAGGCCTCACGCTGTTGTACTGTAGCTCTATGGGCCTCACGCTGCTCTCTCACGCAGCATCGCAAGTACTGAGTACTAAGAAGCTGTCACCATGGCATCTCCACTATTTTAGGGGACACAGACCCCCCCCCCCGAGGAGTGTTAGGGGTGTCTTATCCTCACAGTGTTTGTTCCCAGAGGATAAGTCATCTGTGTACCAAGTTTGGTTGAAATTGGTCGAGCCATTCCAGAGTTATGCTGGAACATACAAACACACACACAATGATTTTATATATATAATCACATTTTCAACCTGTCCATGCTTGATGTTATCCAACTGTAGAATGTCCAGATACTACCGTAATAAGCTTCATCCTGATGGCTCCTGATGGATCATTGATTGACCATTCTGCTTTTCGATTCCATTTCTGTTTGTTGTACTTTATTGCTACTGTAGCACATTTCTCTAGGCCAAATTCTATTGCTGTATCCATGCTAGAAATTCTTACAGTGTTTGTCAATGACTGGATTTCGATTTCTGGTTTTACATAAAGCTTCAGATCATCCATATAAAGCTAATGTGAGATTTTTTTCTAGCATTTTTTGCTGTTTGATATCAAAATCATTGCATGTGGGATCATTGCAATGACAAATAATAAAGGTGATATCAAGTCACCCTAGAAGATGCCTCTGCTAATACTCCTATAGACTAAAACAGATTTTTTTTTCAGGCAGGCAGCTTGAGACATGTGTATATACGTGCCATTTTGAAAAAATATATAGCAATGACTTCATCTGCAGGGATATGGGTTCTCCGATGTATTTTCCACTTCATATACATTAGACGTGTGGCTATAATAATTCAATGTCCCATCAATATTTCAACAATATATAGAATCTCTTTTACAGGAAAAAATTCAGTGGACATCGTCGAGCTAAGGGTTGCACATTTAGCTATTAAAGATATATTTGTGGTTCATTTGAAAGATGTGGAACATCTGAACAGGAATGCAGTTCTTCAGGCTGCTAGAATTATAATGTATTTGGCACCATTGTTTCATTTCTAATCAAGATTTGAGTACAGGGGATGCCCCTCAAACCTTTCCAGTTACTAACCTGAAGCATCATTTTCAGTTTTTTAACTCTCCCAAAGCTAAGTAGTTAAAAAAAAAATCAGAAATCACTGTTGCTTTGTTCCAAATATACTTCCATGCATTATTTTCTTTTAAAGGACAGCATGGCTGTCAGTGCTGAATAAATTAGCCCCTTTCCAACCTGATAGTCTTCAAATGTAGTAGATTACAATTACTGTAGCCTAATTTCCAATCAGCAGGACTGCTGGCTTCTGCCAGGAAATTCTAGGAACATAGGTTAAATACATCTAGAGAACAGGATTAAGAAAGATTGGAATGAAAGATTCTGCTCACCTAAGAAGCAGATCATAGCGTTGGGGTTTTTTTCCCTTCAGTTCAATTGTTTTTCAAAAGTGGTTTGCCACTGCTTCCTTCTTAGGGCTGAGAGAAAGTGACTGGCCCAATGTCATCCAGCTAGCTTCATGCCAAGGCTGGACTAGAACTCACAGTTTCCCAGTTTCTAGCCTGATGCCTTAACTACTATAGCGAATGGACTCTCAGTGTTGGGTTGGCGAAAACCATATGATAGATTAAATCCAGAAGTCAGAGATAAACTTAAAAGGTTGAAAAATGTTGCAAATTATATGCAGAGTTCAATAAAATAGAGTATTAAAACAGAAGCAGTTTCTATTTGTAGAGAAGAGGTTAAAACATGGTACTAAGAACATATCCATTATATATTTTAACCATACCAATATTGCATCTGGCGTTTACTCCACTATAGAAGTGTATTCTGTCTGAGAATCCTTCATTTAAATATGAAGTAAACTCACAGCTAAGAAACTCAAATCCTCTGCAAATCTGCTCTCGGGATAAAGCATGTAAAAAGAGATGTAAAAAGGAAATATAAAGAATGTGAAAAAGCACAGAAAAATTACAAGACATTGCCTTTAAAGCAATATGGACAGGCTTCTAGCATAATTCCTTGCAGGCAGGAATATTTTACAAACTGCAGCTTTCAGGTACATGTTTCATTGTGATTGGAAAAAAATATGCATAATCCTACCTTTTGAATGTTTATAAATGTGTTATTTTTATTATTAAAGTGAAATGCCCTTTTCCAAATTCATTTTTGCATTAGAGCAATACATTATTTAAATCTATTTTACTTATAATTATAGATAATAAAAAGACCTCAAGAATATGTGTGAAGACAGGATATATTAAACATTTATATTGCTACAAAACTGTTTTTGGGGTTAAAATTTGTCACCAATATTTAATTTTTTTTTTACTGATGTCATGTCCCCTCACAAAGCAGCAATTATTATGGCAGCATTCATGCTCTCCTATGCTCAACTATTCCAACATGGTTTAGCTGCAAAGTCCACAATAACTTCAAGAAGCATAGCAAAATTTTGTGAATTTGGTATTGTACTTCATTCAAGGAACATATAAGGAAATAACCAAATAGCCCAATTTCCTACTCTAGATTTTTTTGGGACCCTACCATAACTACTTTTATGCTAGCATCACTTTTTATCACATTTATCTAAGATTATTTCTCAACCATCTTTACCATTTTAGCAGTTGCTAAATCTACATTTGAGTATCCCAGTAGCTTATCATTTAGCAGTATACGATCATACTCATTTAATTAAGCCGTTTTGTCATTTGAGCATTTTTAAGTATCTTAGATCTGTGTGTGTGTGTGTGTGTGTGTGTGTGTGTGTTGTAGTACTGTAGTTTTATTTTTTTTAATCCACTTTCTAGATTCTGTGTAATTTGCTGAGAAATGTCTTTACCTTTCTTTACCTTTAGAAATGTCTTTACCTTTACCAAAGTTTCCATGCAACTTTGGCATGGAAATGTGTTTAGTCTTGGTCACTGACCTCAATAAAGGTTATATCATGCACATTATATTATGTCTCAAGGACAGCAGAGGGGCTGAACTAAGGACCAGATGACTTCAAAGTAAAGGCCCTTCATCACTGTCATGTCTGCTACACAACACCTCTGAAAGAGTTTGAGACGATATACCACAGCCTTCACTTCTGCCAGCCTTAAGATGCTGAGAACAAGGAACAAAGAACATTATGTAGAACTACTGTGTATTGTCATCATGTTGGATCTAATTATAGTGATAGAATATGTGAACCCAAAGAGGATGCCCTTGTACCTCTAAATGGGTTTCAGTCTCTACTAGAAGACAGTAATTATGAAATTTTTGACTATTGGAAATTTCAAATATGTGTTCTTGATGCAAAAATACAGAAGTCTTTCATCCTCAGAAATACTGCACTTAGTTGAGTCCTTTTTTTGAAGCTGTTTTCATGTCAGTCAAGAGGAAGAAGTGAATAAGAGCCACATACAAAACTGCAGATGAATGTTTACTCCTCCACATGTGAAAAATACAACTTTTTGGTTACAAAAACTAAAAATGCTTCCTATCTTAGTCGATAAAGTTCATCCTACCTTAGTCGATAAACCATCAAAAATCTTGGAAACTTTGTTTTCTCTCTTCCCCAATAGAATTTTCTAACCTAGCAAGATCCATAAAATTGTGTATGGCTTAGAAAACCATACAAATTCTGAGCTAACATGTTGTTTATTGAAAATGTGTTTCTAAAAATCCATCCCTAAACCGATTTTCTTACTTTACTAAAGAAACACTCCAATTCGAAATCCATTAGATCATTACCTGTACAGTAGATGAAGTGGTTTATTGTTTACTTTTAAACAGTATCAAAGAACGCAGCTCACAAATCTATGCAACCCCAAAAATATCCTCCTCTCAGCAACACCTATATTAAAGTTCAATCAGATTGGATACAGAGTAGGTTAGCATTCAATTCCTGACATCTTTAAAGAAAGAGGAATCCTTTGACTGGTTTCCAGGGCTAAATGCATCCCTGCCACAAGAGGGCGCAGCAGCAGTACCTGATAAGAAATGAAAAATTATATCCAATGCTAAAATTGGATATGATATAAAATAATATAAAATCTGCCTTGGTGTTTCAAGAGGAAGGGAATATGTACTAGAGGCAGTGAAGAGGTTTCTATAGATAGAAACTATCTACTAGTACTGCGTACTATCTCTTGCATAGAGGCATAAAAAGACTATATTGCATTAACAGCCAAAATATTACAACTTCCAAAGTATTATCTATGCATATTGTTTAAGTATATGAATAATTAAATGCATACAGTGGACTTTGGATTTTTGATTAGAGATTGCATTCAACAATCACCTTTTCCCAGTCCTTCCCATCAAAAGTGCACTATTCACACATAAACAAAAATATCCCTGTATATGAAATGATACCTAGTTAGCAAGTGCATAACACATTGGTACAAAATGACCTATCCTGAACTACAGAAGCACATTAGTTGGCAGAAGGCACCATCTACCTATTAGGACTGCATTCACACAAAAATCAGAATAAAAAATAATTTTAAAAAACTCATCCCGTATGCACTATATACAGTGAAAATACAACTGATCTGGTTAGTTTATGGTGTCATACATTTTCCAGAAGTTTGGGTTTAGTTTTCCATGAGGAAACTGGTAATGGGAATAAAATCTATACTTCAGAAATAAAATATCTTCTTGGTGGTTCAACTCTACCTTCAACAATTTGCTTTTCTGCATTCATAGACTGCACTCACTGAATCAGAAAGTGTATGTGTGAGTATGTACACATGCATCTATTAAGCATAAATACATGAATGAAATTTAAACTTAGGCTTCAGTACTTAGACATTGCCAAGTTATTTTATTTGTTTACTGGTTCCTATTTTCCTGCTATACCTTCTTCTGATCTATAACTGCTTTTCTACAACATTTATTCCCCTCAGTCAACCTGACCAAGGATGCTGACAACAAACACAGGAAGAGGTGATCTACTGTTAGAAGAAGAATGCTGGATTATAGGGAATTTAATCTGATACATTGTATTTCCAAGCAACACTGAAATGGTACTTCTGATTGATTGATTGACTGACTGACTATGTGCCCTCAAGTGGGTGTCAACGCTTAGTGATCACATTGGCAGATTTTCTCCATGATGCTCTATTTCTAACCTGGACCTCCAGGTTGTCCAGTGGTGCCCCGAAAATGTTACTAATACAACTTGAATTGGTGCCTTCCTTCCAGTAATTCAGTAATCCATGAAATTCATGCCTAGGATATATCTACCATCTGTCTATTTCTGGAAAATATTTAAACTTCAATTATGATCACTACATTAATATGTTGGATTGCTTTCTTCAAAAAGAAGAAGTAAAGAACAGATTACAACAATTAATTCTACATTTTTCCATCAGTCTAGAACAGGGGTGTCAAACTCGCGGCCCACGGGCCAGATGCATCACATGCTGGCCCCGCCCCCACCCAGTTTAGCGAAGGGGGGGAAGTCCCAATATGTCACATGACGCTGCCGTGATGACGCAAGTTTGACATCCCTGATCTAGAAGGAACGTATGTCCCTGATTTTACATACTGTGCAAATATTCTTCAACTGGTCTTTGTTTATTTATTTACTTTGTAGACAGGGTCAAAAACAACACCTTTCAAGCAGCAAATTGGTTATATTTGGCTGATGTCCAAAATCAAAGCAAGGTTAGTGTTTTGATTACCAGGAATTCTTATGAAAAATCCAAAAACGTCTTGTAAAAAAACAAATAGAAACCACTTCCACATGGAGCTCCATTTGAATGAATCCTTACTTTGGGGTGTTTGGGGTTTTTTTAGTTTCACTATTGTTAATTTAAATGGGCCCTTGAAATATAAAATAATAACATTGAGTAATTTAATTTCAACTTTCCAGTATGAATGGTTTGAAAACCATTTACTTTTCAAAAATAGAAATAAATTTCTTCTATGCTCAAATCTTAAATTGTAAAAAATGCCTTACAACTACAATTACAATTACTTTCAAAAGATTTTTTTCCATACAGTAACTTGCTTATGCTTTCCCCTCTGACAACAAAGCTCACTTGAAATGCAGAATATTGTAGAAATGCTTTTGCATTTCTTTTTGTTTTTGTTTTAACATGCATAATAAACAGAGGGGGGAATACATGTTATGGAAAATCAGTAAAATGTAAATAAGTTACCGTATATACTCGAGTATAAGCCGACCCGAGTATAAGCCGAGGCCCTAATTTTACCCAGGAAACCTAAGTAAA
>JANHJO010003396.1:52767-66557 GCA_032468235.1 Pseudoxyrhopus heterurus | reverse complement strand
CTGGTCCAAAAAGTCTGCCGTTCGGCTCCTGGAGGAAGTTTGAACCGGGAAGGTGAGAGAGTGAGTGAGGGATCGGGTGGGATGGTGGTGGAGCCTCCTCCCCCCTTGGCATGGCGAATCCTCCTCCTCCTCCTCGCAACATGGGGCAGAGACACTTTAAGAAGAGTCCTGCACATGTGCAGTACAATGTGGCTGGGGATTGGCAGTTCGGCACCCTTTTTTGGAGGTACAGACCCCCAAAAGGCATTCATGACCCACCCAGTGTTTGTCTCAGAAGTGTAAACTACCTGTATGCAAAGTTTGGCCGTGATTGGTGCAGGGGTAGAGGAGCTTATTCAGGACATACATACAAACGCACACTTCTCTTTTATAGATATAGATTCTTATTTATTATTATTATTTAGTGTAGGATTAGAACGGCAGAAGACAAGTAAACCCAATATAATCCTTTATATTGTTGCAATGGCATACTTTGGGTAGCTATGAAATGGGAGAAGAGCTCAATTACAGCATACAGTTGAGTCAGTCCCAGAGAAATGTAAAATATGCATACCTATAGCTGAGTATTGTACTTCCTCAAGGCAAACTAACATAATAAGGCACTCCTCCTAGGCCTGAGCCACCTGTGCTGCTGCTAAGCTCAAAGCATATTCTTCTCACAGCATATGTGGGTATTGGGCGCTCAAATGTGCCCTGTGCCCAACTCTTCCCAAGCTCATGTAAATCTAAATGGCTCAAACACTAATGCAAAGACCGTTACAATGAAATGTCTCCTTCAAGTGGTTTCACTCTAAAGAACACGAGATCCAGTTTGGTATAGAGGTTCAGGCAGCAGGCTAGGAACCAGGAAACTGTGAACTCTAGTCCTGCCGCCTTAGGCATAAAAGCCAGCAGGGTGACTTTGGGCCAGACACTGACTCTCAGCCCAACTCACCTCACAGGGATGTTGTTGTGGTAAAAAAAAAAACAGAAGGAGGAAAGAGCATTAGGTATAATTTGTCTCCTTGAGTTATAAAAATAATGTAGGCGAGTTTCTAAATGTCTTATATAAATGAAATAAAATACATATACACGTATAGAACAAAAGAGAAAGTAAGAGCAGATACAAAGGCAGTGTGAACAGAGAGGAAAATGGAGAACTCCATAACCTCCTTTGTGTTTATTATGTGTCAACTCCCATCCCCTCCTTAAGGGAGCACAAACCACACCTAGATAAATATTGCCAAGTTATGTTCTCCTCAGTGAAAAGGAAGATTTCAGGCAGGCCAGGGCTCTGCCTTCAGGACAAAGTGTGAGTATTTGCAAAGGATGTAGGAATGAAGACACACTTGGCCGACACTGGATTTTCTCCTCTCAGCCTTTGGCAGTAGCCTCTCTCTTAGGCCAAGCATTTTAAAAAGCATTTGGGATTAATCTGAAGCTTCAACAGTGAGAGCACAGGAAGTTACCCCCACCCACCCCATCTCACATCACAGGCTACAGGAAATATTCGGAGACATCTGGATTATTTGCACATCTGGACACATACAAACACATACACACACTTTAACAATAGCAGCTGCACTAAGTACAGTTAAAAAAAACTAGGCTTTCTGGGGGATTTCAACTGATGAAACTTTACAGCCATTCACTTCTCAATTTTTTCGGAAGGAAGTGTTCTTTTTATAAAGGAATACATAAAATAGTATAACCATAAAAGGAGTAAATTGCTCTGATTCCTGCTCATCTGCTATCCTCTCTCCATTGAGATTCAAGGCTACACAGAATAATCTGTTATTTACGAACTCTTTTAAAATCTGAGTCTTAATAGTCATGTTTAGAAATTTAGGAGGATGTATCTATGGCTCTATGTATACCAGCGTTGTCTGAAGACATTTCCATGGTCATGTGGCAAGCATGGCTATATGCCAAAGTTACCTTCCCATCAAAGTGGTATCTATTTATCTACTCACATTTGCATGTTTTCAAACTGCTAGGTGGGCAGGAGCTGGGCCAAGTAGTTCACCCCCTCGCGTGGCACTTGAGTCTTGAACCTGGACTGCAGATGAACAAACTGGGCGCCTTTAACCACTGAGCCATCACAATTGTGTGTGTGTGTGTGTGTGTGTGTGTGTTGACCCCTGACTCCTGACACCTGAATAAGAAAAGGGTGCTCTGGCAATGAAGAACTTTTCTTTTAATTCTATAAACTATGTACAATATATTTCCAAATGCCATTTTTCTTCTCTTAGTTTTCTACTAAATAACAAATACACTGGAGGAAGTTGGAATCATTCCAATACGTTATCTATCTGTATTTCAACCACAGGTCTCAGTACAGTATAGGTCTCGGAGCATGAGTTTTAAATATCTGGATTTTGAGTGCTGTCAGGCATTAATTCCTCCCTATAAAATCTCTCAATACATACATTTTGTTCAATTATTATTAGATCCAAGACAAACTTTGCCTCTTCCAAGAAACTTCCTATAGCATCCAAAAGAGAAACACACTGTATTATCTAAGGTGGCCATTCAAAACCTGGAACCACAATCACCATCATTCCCTTCAGAATCCTCAATGCTAGTTAGGATGATGGGAACTGTAGCCTGAGCCCCAGCTATAGAAGATATGTATGACACCTATCCACAGAGGAAGAGAGGACTAAGGCATGGGAGGGCAGCAGTGCAAACCTCGCCTAAGAAAAGCAACAGAAATCAGTCAGAAACTTGGAAATCAGGAGGAGATAAAGCAAGAAAAACAGAGGCATATAAAGTGGGGTATCCAAGTTAGAAGAGAAGCAAATACAGAGGCAGGCACATTGTTTCAAATCGGTCTCATGGATAAAGAAAAAAATGCTCAATGTCTCCTCATTCTTGACAGTGTTCTAATTCAAAACATTTTTTTCCTTAAGAACTGTAGTAAAAATAGACTTCCTTTTGAGGAAGTGGCCACTTTTGCAACCAGTGACAAGACACATTCTGTCTTCTTGAAGGGGATCAGACTCATAATAACACTGAGAAAGGCAGGGGTGGGGGCCATGCATGGGTTTAAAGGAAACAGTTTTTTGGTATATAATCTGAGCAGCCTTTTTCTCTAACAAAACTGCTCCTTTTCTCTCAGTGACTCACCTTGGTCATGATATTACACATTTGCAGTTCATGCAGCCTGGACCGCTTTCATCTGGGGGATTCAATTTACGTAGTTTGTGCTGCCGGATCTCTCGCACTAAAGTATAGAAGGCATCTTCGACTCCCTGCAACAAGTCAATGAAGTGTTTTAAACATCAAGCAATTTGCATGTATAAGCAAAGAGAAAGGACATTTCCAAGAGCAGTTAAAACATGTGTTTTCCACTGCTGGTCAGTTCTGACTGCATTACTAGACCTAATCTAGGATTTGATTCAAAGAGATAGAAGCTTCCCTCTTTCTCCTCAAAATACAAAGAACAAAACCATGTAATTGTGAGCTGGTAGATGTTATAGAAATAACTGGCAGAATTGGTAGACGTGACAACGGTGTGACTGTTTACCAAGTGCCCCTATTCTGAATCCAAACCATAGTCCCAGAGAGCTGACTGCCTAAATTGGCAGCAAATACATGGACTTGGGCAGAACAGTTTGGACAAATGGCAGAGTATAGAATACCCCCATCACTGTTGGCTGAAATTTGCCTTTGTTACTGCTACTGACAACTGCTAAACCAGGCTATTTGCCAGTCATGTCCTAGCATCATCTTAATGGAACAAAGCCACTCTTAATCCAAACCTGCTATAATTTTCACTTCTGTTCCCTAGTGCTCAGGAACCACTAGCAGAAACTACACAACCTGCTCAATAATTACCAGCTGGAACCTTAGTATAACCCAACGGTAAATGCACATTATTGTCTCAATGGAGCTAAGGGCCAGCTCCAGCCCAGTTAAGTCAGACAACCACAATAGGCTTATACAAACAGAGAAAGTAAGCTGAACAGCCATCTGTTTACACAATTCAGAAAGATATGTAATTTCCTTGGAAGGGCATGAGTTGGACATTTTTCTATCAGAAGAGACAGTCAGCAAAGGTGGAATTTAAACTAAGCTTTGGTAAGTTTCTTTGCTGCTATTACTGCACAATTCAAATCCAGGGCCAAGAATTCAATACAGCAAATCTTCAGCTGATTGCAGAAGCGATGCAGAGGAGCCAAAAAGCTTCCTCTGACTTACAAAGGCAACAATGAAAAGTTCAACAGACTCTCTGGAAGATAACTTCGTTTTCACCATAAAAACACCCCAAAGATTACATCCTGCAAATATGGAGTAGATTCTTTCCTCAAGTGGAAGTAGAAAAAGTGAGTCTGCATTGTTTGCACTTTCCTCCCCGCCCCACCTTAGTATACCTGTCTAGTTTTGGCTGACGTCTCTATGTATGGAATCCCATAGCTCCGAGCCAGCTCTTGGGCTTGCCGCGTTTCCACAGTCCGGGCAGGAAGGTCACATTTATTCCCCACCAATACCATGGGCACATCATCGGAGTCTTTCACTCTCTTGATCTGCTCTCTGAAACACAGAAAACAAAACTGGGACAAATTAATGAAAGCCAACATTTCTATACAAGGGTCATCATTTTTAAGAGCTTAATGGCGTAAGAATATGATAAACCTAACCCACGGAGAAGTTGAGTTGAGGCTTTCCCTCTTACCGAAGTCCTCTCAAAGCATTATCATCCTCTCATTGCCTGATGTGCAACCACTGATGCGTTTGTCAGCACAGCTTTTAGGCCAAAATACACCACCTGCCTCCTCTGGACATTGTTTACCTCAGAACTTAAGTACATGGGATTAGTCTCAATCCCTGCTTCATTCCTCCAGTAAAGCCAAATTCTCCAATTCAAGTAAACCAGATAGGGAATTACTGAGGTCAGAGTGTTCACATTTAAGATTTGTTCATTGTTAAAAGACTGGTTTTCCTGTTTCTGGAAGAAGCTGGCATCCTAAAGAAAACACAGCTGATACAATTTAATTAAGCAGAGTATTCATTTATGCAGATATGGAGGTGTTGGGGCAAATCCTGTAACAGGAAGATAAGAATTGGAAAGGCAGACTTTGTAGGCATCAAGGCCACCAGCTGCCTTTCCCAGTTCATGCACATCAGGAACATAAAGCCCCCAGAAGATCATTGAGATGACACAAAAATGGAACAGAAAGGTGGACTTTCAGGTTAAATAAAAATGGAAGAGAGTATCCTAAAATTCTCATTTGTATCCCCAGGATTTTTTTTTTTTAATTTGCAGGGGACTTTAAAAATTCTTTATAAACCTTACAACATGTCAGGGATATAATTTTGTTAATTTGCTACAGAAAAACAATAATCCAGATTCCTATGGTACCTTAAGCATTGCTATCTTTCACAATTACATGAGGTAGAATAAATTTCAGATTATGCAACTGTATGAACAGATTCAAACCTATGAAAACATATACCCTGATATATTTGTTACCCTATAAAAATCTATTGTCTTTGAAACACCGAAAGCCTCAGAGCCTTATACAGAATCTCTCATATTAACTAGACTTGCCATCACACTGTGTACAAAATCATGTGTATCAGCAAATATGTGGCAGAGAAGGCAGAATAAAGGCACCTGCTTGACAATGTAGCAAAAAGTCCTAAACCATCACTAAGCTCAGAAAGGAACAGCCATGTGGGACAGAAAAGTTCTCTGATTGTCTACTTTTATTTTAATAATGTTATCAAAAGTTTTAAAAAAGAGAAAAACTAATACAAACTAAGTTAAAGCAAGGAAAAAAGAGAGAAAGAAATCAAAGAGAAAGCTAAAATGCAAGAAAAGAAAAAAGTAGAAAAGAAAGAAAAAAGTAGTTTCTGTTCTTCGTTACTGCAGATACACATACACTTATAAATTTACTCATCTCTAAAGTTACACGTCTCTCTTCTCTCTAATTCTCAAATCCATAAACCATAAGCTCATTTTTAATGTTTTCAACAAAAAGTGCACAAGGGATTTCCAGTCAGCAATGAACAGTTATTGTCATTGAAATGTATTTGAATCAGACCAACAGTCCAGTTATTGTCATTTCCCTAATAAAAGTAATCAATTTAAGTCATCTCAGCAAGTTCCATCACTTTTACCAGCCATTCCTGAACTATGGGTAATACTGAATTTTTTCATCTTTGTGCATAAACCAATCTTGCTATAGGTATCACATACAAAAACTAAATTCCGTGACTTTTTTTCCCAACTGTTTGTTCATCAGTCCCAAAAGACCGACCTCTGGCCTTAATTGTATATTAAATTTTAAAATCCCCCTGAATCAGTCTATGTACTTGAGTCCAAAATTTTCTAGCTTTACACTACATCCACTAAGCATGATAAAATTCCCCTTCTCATTGTTCATGTGCATTTGAAATGCTCCGATTTTTTACTCATAATTAACATTTCCCATGACAACTGATATGAATGACCAAACCCTCTATTCATCACAAGCGGCAGTGCAGGTCACAAAATAGCAGAAACAAAGTTGATGTAATCAGCTGGTGTTACTGATAATTTCCTGGTAATGGCTAATCTCTTTATGGAAATTGATAAGATTCTTAACATTGTGATTTCCCTGACACAGCATGTTCAGCAATTCCAACTTCTGAAAACATGACAGTCAAGGGCTGCAGTTATCATAATTCAACCTTGATATTTCTAGCAGAATTTGTTGGTCCAGAAGCTGAGTATGGAAGATCTAATTTTTTCCCCCTCTGCTATCACATAGTTCAAAAGTATTCTTATTTGTATCCTGACATCTCTTCTGTTTTCATTCTCCTTCCAGCAGTTTCTACTTTCATTTCCTCTTATAAGAGTTTCCTACTCTTCTGCCCTTCCTTTCTATTCCTCTTCTCTTATTATGATTATTAACCATTCCTAATTGGCCACTTCTGGTCATTTTGCATCATAGGAGGAAGACCCTCCTTTCTTTCTCCTCTGAATCATGTTATCTTTAGTCATCTTTTTTTCAGTTCTACACCTGCTGCTCCCAAGCTACTTTTATTGTGGGGAGAGGGTGTCCAGCTGTCTATCCTCAAGGCACAGAAGAAGCCCCGTGTCACGGCCCTTTTCCTCCTGCACCATAATCTGGATAGACACTCCGTGTATCTATGGTATCTGGGGGCTTTTTCCCCCCTTGTCTCTTCTCTCTCATCATACCCCCAATCATACCTTCTTTACAGATGACCTCCTCTTACAACAACATTTGAATTAAGCAGTGAGCAGACCTCCATGAACAAGGAATAGAGCACAAATCCTTGGTCAGCACTCAATTACAGCTTCAGCCAGCCTGTAATCCAGATTGCCAACCAACCTGGCTGCCCTACAGGTATAGGGGGGTTCCCTTGTTCCCCAAGGAATAAGCCTGGCCTGTTTTACTCAAACAGGCCACCGCTGGGCTCCTTGCTTCACAATGAGTTGTCAATCAACACTGAGAACACTGACCCAAGAGATGCACTCAGGCTTATCAGAGCCAATTAATTTCCATTAAGCTTGCAGATTTTCTAGGCGATTTGAGCTGTTTTTCTTGAAGGAAAGCTATGACTACAGATAATTCTCCAGTTACAATCATTCATTCAGTGATTATGCCAAGTTATGGTTGCCCTGTACAAAGGGCACTTAGGCCCAGTTTCTGAAGTTATGACTGTTGTGGTGCCCCTCTGGTCATAGGATCAAAATTTGGGCATTGACAGCCTGCCTACCACAGGGGTGCTTCAACTCCCCCATCTGCCTCTTTCCACCCCATCTCTGCCCCTTCCGACTGCCCTGCACAGCAGCAGCACTGGGGTTGAAGCAGAGACTCCAGGCCTTCAGCAGTCTCAGCCAGTTGCTACACACTCCCCCCACCCCCACAGGGCTCTACTTCAGCCCCAGTGCTGTCACAACCCCAAGCACCAGCCACCCCCACCTGCCTGTGCTCCGCTGGCCATGCCGCCATGCACTCACTGGCTCTGCGCTCATGGAAACGGATTGTGCAACTTGGGTAACGGCACAGTCTCAGGGAGAAGGCCTGGCACAGCCAGAGAAGCCACGTAAGTCCAGGTCAGGCGCATTTCAGCAGCAGCAGCAGGAAGATGGTAGCAAAAGTCAGCTGGAGACGGCAGGGCCAGCAGAGCGCAGGGTGGGAAGGACGGCAGAGGTGGTGGAGAACAGGACAGCCAAAAGGGCAGAGATGGGGGGGGGGGAATAGATGGGAGGGGGAGTTGAAGAGGAGTCCTTACATTACCAAGGTTGGGGGTGAGGTGGGGGGACTAAGCTGGGAGTGGGCTCGGGGTGAGTCCTCCCCTAACAACCTTTGGGATTCAGTTATCAATACCAATGGGGAGTGTCAGGATTGCCATCTCTGAGTAATGCAGTCACATGATGTCATGCTTTATAACCGCATCACTTAGTGGCAGAAATGCCAATCCCCATTACCATTCCAATTACCATTCCATTTGTGGAATAACCCACTTCTCCCTCACGTGTGTAGATTTTCTTTTCTCTTCTTAGCAGTGAGCCACAGAAAAACATATACTGGTATTATTTGTTTTACTTAAGACTACTAAAATCTTATTATCAGGGTAAAGTTAATGTGCATTCATTTTTAGCCATTTTATTCCCTGTCTTACTTGAAGAAATATATTTTGTACATAGCAATTTGGGAATTGTGTCTGACAGCTATCGCAATTGTACCCTAATTGCTCCTAGGTGAAAGCTGACTAATCTAGTTAAGCAAATCTACATATCAATGGGTAAATTAAAACATGTAATTTTTCCTGTATAGTGTGCCCTGGTTTAAACATTAAAAAGTGAAAACAGCTTTTATATGTTGGAAAAGAAATGTAGGAGACTCTTACTTCTTTCAAACCTTTAATGCAAATCTTGATTCCAGATTCAGTGAACTATAACATTCAGAATGACCATGCTGACTAAGTATGATGGGGAAAGAATTCACTAGAGACCAGTAGAGGAAAACAGATACAGGAAAAGAAAAACAGACTCCCTCTGTAGGTCTTGAAGTGGAACAACTATTTGTTTTGGGTTTTTTTTACATTAATTTAGAAAGACGGTGACCAACAGCAGAACTTAAATTCTGCCTACATCTTACCAAGGCTTTTTTTTTAAGGCCCATAACCCTTTGAGAATCCATCCTTGTCTGATAAACTTGCAGAGTTCCCTCTGCATTTTAATGATGTCTCCGAGGAACCGTGTTCTTTTTTCATACCCACAAATGCAATGGCCTTTAAGCAACAGTCAAACATGTTTCAATACAAGATCTTTAAGAAGTCTAGAGGAATCAAGAAAGAAGTAGGATTCTTAACTAAAATGGAATGCACTACTAGATGCAAGGCTCTTGCCTCTGCTGAATTACATACAGGGAAGGAAGCTTATGGATGTTCTGGTTTAGCCAGTCCTAAAACACAATTTATAGGAAAAAAATCAGGCACAGGAGAGGGGGATGCGGGGGCATCTCTATTGACAGTGAAGATGGGTGGGGGGACAAAGGATGTCAGCGCCCCTGGCACTCAGATACTCGATTGATGACTTCTACAAACAGCCTGAGAAAGCGCACACATTGCTAGAGCTTCCCCAGGAAAAATATTAGCGAAGCCTCGATCAATCTATTCCTCTCTCTTTCTCTCTCTCTTTGCCCTTCACATGCAATCAATACAGGTTTCCTTCCCTTAACACGTACAGCACATCACCCTTAATTAAGGACAAAGGGAACAAACAAGAGAGGAGGTCTCCTGCTAGTCACAGCAAACATCTGAATGCTCCCACCCTGGGACTTTTCCTGATTGACCAGCAATTTGCTTGGATGACATCTCAGCAGAAATGCTGCTGGAAACTTTCTGCTTTGATCAGACCAGGGGGGGGGGGGAGGCTTTTTTTCATTTTTCTTTTGGTAGGGCTAAAAAAAAGGGTTAGCCACGTGTCCCCTTATTCCAGATCTCTGGAATAAAACAGGATTCACACTATCCTTCACAGAACAGGTGAAGATTATTCTACTCGCCTATACTGATGGATGTCTTCAAAGGACTTGGTGTTGTTAATAGCGAAGACACAGAGGAAGCCTTCTCCCGTCCTCATGTACTGGTCTCGCATGGCACTGTATTCCTCTTGGCCAGCTGTGTCCAAGATGTCCAGTAAGCAGGTCTCCCCATCGATGACTACTTGCTTTCTGTATGAATCCTGCAGTCAGGAGAGAAGTAAGATTGATTAGGAGCCGTGTCAGCCATATTTGCTTATGGTTGTTATCCCTGGCTGCTCCTCTTTTTGCTTCTCACAAACTTAGCTATTCACCACTCATTTCCCTTTTTTGCAAGTTTTTGCACCATTGCCATCTTCATGGTTCTGACGTTGCTGCTCTCTATTCCTGCAAGTCTCTCTTCTTTTCTTTCACATGCTCTGCTTCTTGACCAAGTCTCAGCTACCTTCTCCCCAGCACACTCTCCCTTTCATTTGCATCCCCCAGAGGTCTTTTCTGTGTCTCCCAATCTGCACCTGCTTTGTATAGCATCTGTCTGCCTATAAACGCTCCTCTGGAGAATTCTGGCTTGGTACAGCCCCTTGGGAGGACAGTATCAAAACGAAGTAGTTGCTTAGGATCCATAATTCATACCATGGGACACATTACTCTGGGTTTGCCAGAGCCAGCCATCTGAACCACACCGAGAACTACAGGCAACGGTACACAAATTCTTGATGGCCAAGGAACAACTTTTATTCTTCCCCCCTCCAGTTATAATTGATAGAGGGCAGCAGCATTTTTAGAGTTTTTTCTTTCCTGGTTTGAGGAAAATGGAGAGGTTGCACTCTCAATATACATTTCTCAAGGTGCACTTCAGAGAAAGGATAAGCGTTCATACCACTAGTGTCAAAGCAGCAGCTTGTGTGTTAGAAGTGCCAGTGTTCTCCCAATAGACAAGGTATGTCTTTGACACCATGCTGTTCAAGCTTTGCAAATCTATTTTCTTTACTTTATTTAGTATGTACTTATCCTTTTAAAAGTAGCTGTGCCAAAGGAGGATCACAGTCATCTCCTTTGACTGGTGCATATACTATACAAGCAGGAGAGTAAATATGAACATGGGCAAACATTGGGTGGAGTTTATGAGCAATATAACCATGTCTTCCCCACCCAGCCATAATATTGTCCATCAAGATAAAATTATTACTATGGAAAAAAATCAGCATAGACCTGTTCTCATATTCTATTCTTCTGGGCTAGAAGTATTCTAATTCAAAAGGCTTTTCTCCATTCCTAAATAAAACATATACCCATATCACTTGCTTTATCTTTCATTTTAAAATTGTAAAAGTATCTTTCATATTTAATAATGTTGGTCTTTTTCTTTTCTAATATTTTATTTAAAAAATTAACTACAGTTTTTATTTTCAGATGTTCTTAGAAAATAAAACGATGACATTCACTTTCTGAAAAAGTTGTAAGTAAAAGCTAAATACTGGAAGTCCAGAATTATGAGAGACAAAAATGTAACCTGCTACTGTAAAATGTTAAAATTTTTAACTACACACAAATCTCACTTGGCTTTTGTTTTAAATTAAAAATACCTAATTATTACAATTTTCAACAAGGGGATTTTCTCAATGCCTTACTTTATTTTTTACTTTATTTTGTATTTCCTAGCAAGCATGTAAAACACCTAATCATAGCGTCCCTATCTCTAACTTACACTTTTTCCTCTGGGTCTTTTCTATTATGTTGCTCTTTGACTCAACAGAAAGCTATGATGTGAAGCATCCCCAATGCTGATCCTTTCTATCTCCAAGCTCGATCACCTGATTTCCCTCCAATGTAGAATGTGATAGATTTTTATCCACCCTGAGGAATCCTTTAGATTGTGCTAGAATAAAGGGAAAAATACCCTTCAAGACTGGTGCAATTAAGGACAGCTTAAGCCTAGCTTATTTATGAATCGGGAATGAGACACTCTCTTTGAGAGCCAGCATGGTCTACTTCATGCACATTGTCTATTTCCCTAAACTTGAATCCACCTTGGGACTGATGTGAAGTGTAATCCAACCTTCTATTTTGCTTATGTGAATTTTCATTGGTTTCACCTGCAACAATGCTGTCCTGCGAGATTTGCTACTTACTCGTTTGAGTAAGGGGATCTTAAATATCTTAAGTGTTCAATACATCTTACACAAGTAGCTTTAGTACGTTAACAAATGAGTACATCCCTGGCCTGCTTTAGAATTGCATTGAAACCTGTTTTTCCAACGAGCCCTGGGCTGAGGTGTTTTGTAAATTGAAGTGATGACTGGTGAGGGATGGCTGAAACTGGGCTTTATAGGTTTCCCCCACTGCATGATATCATTGCCGTACTTTCTGCATTTTGACTGTTTGCACTGTGTTTTTAATGTAAGTCTTTCTGATCTGGCAACTATGTGGGGCAAGCACACAACCAAATGAGTGACTGTGGCAGGGATAAAATGAAAGGAGAGCCCCATTAGATCACCTTGACCTCCCAGAAAGAGACAAGTAAACCAGAGCCATCTGAACAAAGCATTCAGATGTTACTCCAAACGTTTGTTTAAAAGCACAAAATGAAACCTTAGTGACATCTTTGCATGCTACTCCTCAACGTCATCCCAACAAGAAAAATAAAAGGTCCCATTCTCATTGTAACTTAACCACAACTTAGAATTATTGATGAAGAGCAATTAATCTTCCTTCAGATGACATGTCAAATGAAGGTTAATGTAAAACAGAAGGAAAAATTTCAAGATTCTTGGAATTTGATGAGGAATACAATGTAGGCGAACTCAAGGATCACTCTGGTTTGATTTTGTCAAACTGAGTTATAGTACTGTACACCACATTATAAAAAATGTTGCTGTTGCTCTTATGTTAAAAAACAAATAGGCCAAGGGCCAGGGACAATAAATGACTTCTAAGAAAACTTTTAAGAACTGACCTCCAAGTTCCTTTTAGAAACAGAAAGCAGGAAAGTTTTGTAATCCATATGGCTTAAATCCAAGACCTAAAAATACTTTAGATTCCAAATGTACTTTTCTGTAGCCTATTTGAAACTGGGATCTTCTAGGTACACTGGAACTATAATAACCAGAGTTCCCATGGAGTTCCTGGATTTGTAGTACCCCTTGGTAAACAAATTTCAAAGGAGAATCTGGGACACAGAACAACTGAGCTGCTGCTTGGTTGGATACTGTTTTCAAGATGACTATCACCTGACTCTTTTATGGGAAAAGGCATTTTATGTCTCCATCAATCATGTATTAGCAACCTCTCTTTATGGCTTGACAAAGGAACGATAAAAAGGATTGCTCTGTATCCATCTTCGTTTACAGTGCCGCCTGCTTCTCTGTGGTTTGCTGTAGAAGGAATGTGAAATGGCCAAGCCAATTTGGTTCCATTTTTCTCAAAAAAACAAATAGCAAATTCTCAGTCACATGTACTTCCATTACACATCAAAAAAATTAGATGTGATATTTGAAAGCATCAAAAATAGTATGGCAAGAGCAGATCTAAAAAAGAGATATCATTTATGTAAGTATATCAAAAAAGTTTATTAGATAAGCATGATGAACGATGACATAAAAGGGTGCGGGCCAAGATTTTTTTCTAAGATGAATCTAGACAGAGGAAATATTAAAAAAAAAAAACAAATTGTATCCAAGGGGAATTCTGTGAAACAGTCTGGTGGAGACAACAGTTGTATTAAAACTAGTATTTATTTATGTATGAGATTTAGAGGCTCCAAAGTGATGTTGAGTGGCTTACATCAAATAAGAACAATCAAAAAACAAT
>JANHJO010003394.1:71185-88062 GCA_032468235.1 Pseudoxyrhopus heterurus | reverse complement strand
ACCGCCCCCTAGAGTCGGGAACGACTAGCACAGATGTGCGACGGGAACCTTTACCTTTACCTTTTACCTGATTTTTGATCTAAGACAAAATGGATTGTATATGCAGTAATCTAAATTAAACTAGAGTCATTTATGACATGTACGCTGAGTCCAAAAAGAATCTTGCCTCTAATTCTCATTCCTTAAATTAAAGATACATACTGGTTCCCAATTTTCTATCTTGTCCTGCAAAATATTGTACACACAATAGATCAAATATATTAAAAGAGATTGGGTTTGAAATATTTGTTATGCTGATTACAGGTTCTCTAAAATCAGTGCTGTTTTCTTTGCTACTGTTTCATGGACTGCCTAATTCAGGAATTTTTTTGTAGAAGAAGTATTCCAACAAATAGTATGGCTAATTATTGTTTATACCTAGCCACATTTGCTTTGCTGTAGTGTGAAGGAAGGCCTCCCAGTGTACAAACGTATCATCCACAAATACAATTTGGTCATAGTTATTCAACCATAGCCCATCCCTATAACATAATGATAAATGCTAGTATTTACTAAAAATCATAATATGCGAAACGTTCCAATCTGTGCTGTTTAGATCATCACGGTAACACAGTTTCAACTCCCTGTCACTGAAGTAGGCATTAGCCATCTGCTCCTGCCCAGAACTGTAGAATCTTTTGCTCAAGATGTGATCGTGTGTCAAAAGGGCATCAGCAACAATTTATTTCACGTACATAGAGCAGGAATTCTAAGCTTTAGCATCATCTATAAAGGTCAGGATAAGTTAATGGAAAGGGAACTTGTCTTTCCTAAGTACTTAGGATATTTCAGAACCCATCAAATTTGGTGGACATTGAAACCCAAGTATTTAGTCGGTGCAGAAATTACTATTATACCATCCAAAGTTCAATTTCTCAGGTGAATTTTGGTAAATGACAGTGCAGGGAGTTTTATTCTGAAGCTTCTGCCCATGGAAGAAGCTTAGATAATCATAGTAAGAGGATAATATGATCTATGATTACCAGAATATCATATCAAAACTGCCACCAAAAAGTTACCTAAAAAGAGCAACTGGTTGTGACTAAGGGATATGTCATTTTTTTTTCAAAATGTTCCTTTTCTTCCAGTGGTAGGAGCATGATTGGATTTTTCATCTATTCTTTTTTATTATTGATCATTGACAGTTCTGGATCTGTATCCAGACCTGCAGGAAAAAAATAAGTTTAAATGTAATAACAGTACACTGACATAAGAGAAAAACTTATAAGGCAACCTCAAAAGAGGTTTAAGAAGATGAAGATTTGTGTCTGGACTAGACTGAGGGAGACAAGTGCAGAAAATTACATTTTACTTTCTTGCCTTTTTAGCAGTTTTCAGAGCCTTACTTTGGCAGCTTCGTAAGATTCTTTAGTGAATAATAAGAATAAAAATGATGTATCAAAAAGAAACTCATGTGGTATTAAGAGCTCGGATTCATAAAAGATGAAAAATCTGTTGACTCCACCAAGTTTTAAAAGAGAATGAGTTCAACCCAGCCTTAACCATGATTAGAGTAAATACATCAAAATCCATGGGACATATTAATTTATATTAACTAATTTAACTCCCAGTGATTTAATGGGACTTAAATTAGTAATGATTAACATCAACCCTATTAATTTCAGTGGGTTTTCTTTAAACATGACTGAGACTAGATTCTATCACCGCTGCTCCCTTTTCATTCTTTTTTCCACAATGAGGCAAATTTAGAATGATACAGTTTGATGCTCAGATTATAATGGAGTAAATATCAATAAACACAGGATTTATATATAGGTATAGGTCCACTTTGATTAATATTTAAAAAGATATGTGGAATCAGTCCACCAGAAAATCCCAAGACTGTAGAACAGATTGGGAAGTTGTGCGAGGGAGGATTCTGGTAAGAGAACAATGGAAGCATCATTTCCATATCATTGCCAAGGAAACAGCATCAGCTGGAAAGAGGACCATGTGTCACTAGAAAGTTTTCCAAAAATGTTTTTTGTTTATTCTTTAGCAGTTGTTTCTCTATCTTTTTTAAATTCTTGTAGACTTTTTTCCTTTGTATTCTAATAATGATTTAAAAAAAAAACTTCAAAAAAGAAATAATATAAATGTATCCATGTAGTTATCAGGATTATGTAAATAAGACTTTAGATTACACTTTTTATGCAATTATAACTCTATCATCCTTGTAATGTACATGTTGCCTAATTCACTTATTTACTTAAGTGTTGAATGATCAAGGGCTGGAATAACTTCCTTTGCAGTCATCAATTTATTCTCTCCAGCAAAATGACTGATTATTTTAGCACTCATAATTGCTGAATTATTACCGACAGATGTATCCTACACTTCGAAAAGAAATTTATCTTCCAACATTCACTGCAAAATCTCCTGTGGGAGTTCCTTCTTTCTAACTTGTATGCTATGAAGAGTGTTTCATTTAGAGCTATGTATACACCTAATTTATTAGCTGAGTCAACATTGCATCATATTGATAGATCAGAAAGCAAGTGTTTCTTCCTGCTGTTTTTTAAGGCCAAGGATATTAAGCATTAATGACAATGTTGTTAATTATGATAGAAGCATAGTTTTCTATTAGAGATTTATGTTATTGTTTTAAAAAATTAATCAGGAAGAGCTGTACTTTGTAAAAAGTATTTATGGTGTTAAATTCCCAATTCCAAATAAGATAGGGAAAAAAATATTTCTGAAACTCAGGAGAACTGTTGTTAATCCTTATTACAGGTAATGCTGAATTGCAGTTTCCAAAAGCCTCTTTCAACATAGTAAATGGTACAGAATATTGAAAGATGTAGTTTAGCAACATTTGGATCATCCCAGGATTCCTATCTCATTTTAGGCAATATTGAGATACGTAGTTGAACCAACATGCTTGCTTCTGAAAGGTTAGCTACTAGGAAACTGCAGAAACTATCCAATAACATTCTTATCTAGAGCTATAAAAAGGGCCCCATCCACCTTGTGTTACTCTTGGACAATCACACTGATACCTGAATTTGGAGTGGGATTTTTTTTTTGGGGAACAAATAGGTATTTTATTTCCCAATAATCTATTATAGTAAAAGTATCGATAGTTGCAAACCTTTTGTTGATTTGCAAGCAGTCTAAAACTTATGTAGGAATGAACCCACATTTCATAGATACCAGTATGAGGAAAAAACTACGTTCCTTTCGAATCTGTATTTTTAAAATGCCTTTAACTGTGGTTTAAGACACAAAGCAGTGATAACAGTAATTCATTATATTGTGCCAAATTTCATGCAGAAAGGTTGAGAAAGAGATTTCTTAAGGAACAAATGATGACCCTTCCTGAATACAACATATTTTTCTACGTGGGAATGAGGTAAAAGAAAGATTCACTACTTCTGAATATGATAGTTTGAGTATGATGAATGGTACCTATAGGATATAGCATGGTATAGTCCCACTGAGAACATTATTGACTTTATTATTCATTCATTCATTCCTTCATCCAGCCTTCAAATCAGTCTTGACTTTTGGTGAATGCCTAGAGAAATCTATAGGAGGGAGGGCAGGAAGGAAGGAAGGAAAGAGAGAAACTGGCTCAAAGTTATCCAGCTGACTTTTTGCCTAAAGTGGGACTAGAATCCCAGCTGTCCCAATTTCTAATCTGATGCCTTAACTACTACACCAACCTGGCTTTTGTGTGACCAATTACAAAACATCATATACCTGAAGATAGGTAAAGCTCTGAACTGCAGCCACCCACTGTCTCCTTTTGTAAGAATGATCCTGTGCTCTGTGTAACCCAGCAACATTATGATGCAAATTATCTTTGAAGCTACTGTTTTGCTTTGCAGCATGCTTATTTTCTTTCAGTCAGCATTTGCATAGCTTAATATTTCTTCATCCTTTTTGTGAGCTTTTGTAAAGATTTTACTAAGGCACACAAATTCATTTACTTATTCTTGGTTTTGACCATATATGTACAATTTGCAATCATTCATTTTATTTTATCTGCCAAACATAAGTACCTTGACCTGTGGTACAGTAATATGAAGTTTCATACTTCTTTTTGCATTATACAATCTGAATCTAATATTTGTCTCAGATCATTTTGATTCATTGGCGACAAGGTATCATTTGCATACACAAAAGTACATATCTATTAAGTTTCCAGTCAACACATTATATATTTTCCCATAAATACACCGAACAAATAATTGGGATCACATATCCTTGCCTTCCCCTCCATTCAGTCCAAGCTACCACCCTTCAGCTCTAAATTATTAATACAAAACTTTGCATAATTGAAGTCTCTGGACTTTATCTTATGCTTTTTTTCTAAACCAATAAGCCTATAGCAATATTTGTTTCTCTCGTATACATGGATACATTTTTAGTGATATCTTGAGTAAAACAATTATCTGTACTTACCCTGCCAGGTATAACATCAGATATTACTTCCTGAATTATGGTTGGTTTTCATCTCTTGGACTCTTTCAAGCAGAATTCTGCCAAAGACTTTCCAAACATTCTTAACCAACAAATGTCTCTGCATTCTCTATTGGCGTCTTTTTTTCTTTGAACTGGAGAGAAATAAAAGTATTCACAACATCAACATTATTCCCAGTTACAGATACAATCTTCACACACATTTTAACTCATGCAGAATGAAACTTATCTATGTTTTAACGTTTCTGTAGTTATGGCATGTATAACTTCGGGCTTTTTAGATTATTTTTCAACTTTTACAGCTTGTTTCTTACTTTTCTTTTTCTCATTAACATTCGCAGTCTACATTTGAGTTTAGCAGTTCAGTTCATTCCTATATAAATCTCTAAAATACTCCACCCAGTTTTCTCTCATTTCCGTTTCATCCCAAATCTTTTCAGCAGATTATTTTTAATTCAATTTAATCTGTTTGTTTAGTCCTATTCACTTCCATCCAATTTTTTTTTATTTCTCTCAACAACTCTCTGCCTTCCCTCTGTCTTTTTTTTTTTACCACGTTTCCTTGCTCTCTTTCATTGCATTCTTTGCAACTATCTCTTTCTCTATATACAGATTGCATATGTCTCACCCTCAGTTTTTGCAGCAAACATGCTTTTACGTGCAGTTTTTCTCATCCATAGCATTTTTCACTTCATCTTTCCACAAAGAACCTTTCTACATGTTTCTCATTAGTATATGGTCACACAGCTCTATGGCACTCTGTAATGTATTTTTTTCCCATTTTGGTCCCTGCAACTTCCATGTCCTTTGTCTTTATGCCCACATTTCATTCATCCAGCTTCAAAAATAATATATTTCCTCATTCTTTTTTCACAAGGACTCATCCTTTTCTTCTTTCCGTTTTCACTTTGATTTCTTTTACTCCTTTGTTTTTTACCCATGTCCATTTTCCCCAACATCCACTCTTAACATCACCAAACAAGATTTTGTTCCACACTCAATATCTTCCACCATCCTTGTAGTAATATTTCATCATAAAAAAATCAAATCAATATGCTTTTAGATATACATTCATTCATTTGTGATGTGTACGGGTCAATAGATCATTGTTTGAAAACAAACCAACCTTCTAATCATTCGCATTCATTTTGCATCTTCACATTGTTCAATAACTTTTCTACTCTTTCGTTTCATTCCCACTCATTTTATTCATGGCATAGAAAAGAATTATTTTCCAGAGGGTCACATTTATGCAGAATGTTGCACATTTTGAAATGAACAACGTCATTTCATTTGTTCATTCGTGCGGTTACTAATCTTCCACATGTCATGATTATCTCCAGATGTGCTCATATATAATGACTTCTGCCACCCACTATGGCTGTGGTCAATTTAAGCTTTCCCAGGTGAGACTAGTTACTATACTCAGCCAAATCCTTACTACCTGCAGCATACCCTGCTAATGTTAAGGACAGTATTGGTCAGGTCTCACACATTTTGGCCAGTCTGTCAGAAGTGCAACCAACAAGTGAGCACCAACTGCATACTGTCCTGTGTGGCCTGAGATCTCTAACCAAAAGACAACTTTTCAAAGCAATATATTGTTGCTTGTATCTCACCATAGTACAATAATAAATTAATATAGCTATAAAAAACCAATAGAATAACATTACAAAAAAAAATAAAGGAAGGAAAAAATACAAAAAAATACAGTGACATTTTTATGTAGATTACTATAATCTTATTTTTTTTCTTTCCTGAGGAGCAAAGTAAACTTTGACAACATAGAAACATAATATCTGATCTTTGTTTACCAGTTTACATATTATCTAAATTTTGTTTAGATATAAAGCCATTTTTAATTAATTTTAGCAATAGGAATAGCACTTAGACTTACATACTGCTTTATCATGCTTTGCAGCACTCACTGAGCTGTTTACAAAGTCAGCATATTGCCCACAACAATGTGGGTCCTCATTTTACTGACCTCGGAAGAATGGAAGGCTGAGTCAAATTTGAACCGGTCAGGATTGAACTCGAAGGCTATGGGCAGAGCTTGCCTGCAGTACTGCCTTCTAAGCACTGTGCCACCAGGACTCTTAATTTTTAATGTTAATTTTTATTAAAAGTTTTTAGGTAGCTAAAAGAAATTTATAAAGAAGAGAAAAAGAAAAGAAAAGGTGCAGGAAAAATACATAAACGTTAAAGAAGGTGAAAATATATATTTAAATAATCAATTTCTGCCCTTCTTCACAACAGTTACAAATTCATTATTTCTCCTCCCTCCTTAATGTTACAATAATCACTTCAGTCCTGTATTCAATCTTTTTTTCAGTCATCAAATCCAGAAATCACCATATCATTTTTTTCCATTTTCAGCAAAATTCTATAAAAAATCCCCACTCCTTTATGAAAGTATTGCTTTGTTGCTGATTAAACCACTCATTTTGTTATCTCAGCTAATTCTGCCATCTTCACAATCTACTCCTCTGGTATGGGTATTTCAGTATTCTCCATCCTTCTGCAACAATCTTATTGCAGTTACCATCAGAGGTGCTATTCAGCCAGTTCCAACAGGTTCTGGAGAACCGGTAGTGATAATTCGGACGACCGGCAAATACCACCTCTGATTGACTGACCGCAGCAAATACCACCTCTGATTGGCCAACTGCATAGCCATGCCCACCAAGCCACGCCCACAGAACCGGTAGTAAAAAAATTTGAATCCCACCACTGCCACCATACTGGCTTCCCATTCTTCCACTTTGTTTCCCTTTTTTTGCTATTTGAATGAGGGAACAAGAAAAGGGAAATATGACCTGGGCTGCCTTCTACCACCCACATGTGCATCCAATCTCTTGGTAGGTAGGTTCCCACATTTGCCACGACTTATTTAATCACAGTTTGTTGAATAAACCCTATGTGGAAATCCAGCATATAAGATATTTAAGGCATTTATTTATTCCAATCCTTTAAATAAGTATTAAATAAGTATAAGTTCTGTATAACAGAACTGTTTGGAAGGGTTCATAAAGCATATATATTCTTGAAAATATACTAGGGAAAGAGCCGAGAAGGACATCCACATAGACGAAACTGCCAGACACAACAGCTGCAACCACAATTTCCCCCTTCCAAAGAGGAAGATCTTCAGAAAAGGCTAATTGCAAAGTGGAAAGTGAGTTATAGTTTGCTTTAGCGCATCCCAGCCTCATCCAAGGGATAAATCCACCAGTTCATCTCTCAGCTGCTCTTACCCAGAAGGCTGATGTAGGCATTGCTGACTTGGCCCCAACGTGAGGAGTGCTCAGGAGATGAGACCAGGAGGGGCTCAGCTGTGCCTGGCCAGTACAGGTTGGTTCTGCCACTGGGAAAGGGGATGCCATTGTCTGAAGTATAGATTACAAGAGTGCTGTTGTGGAAGCCTGCATGGCGGAGCTCCTCTAGGACAAGACCAAGGCCTGCAGAAATAATATACAGTAAATATATTAAATATATGTTACACTAATGGCCTCACCCAGAACTAGACTTGACCCACACTAAGGCTCAAAGGAACTCTCCTTTCTACCCTCCTCCTTGTTCAGACATAGCATATATATTGCCCAAATCTCAGGAAGAGGTACAGGTTCTTTCTTCAGGCACCACACAGCAGGTATTAAAAGATTATTCAGTATTAATTGATCATCTCGCTCCCATTAAGTTCCACCCAATTAACATAATTATGCATATTTTGCTAAGGATGGATGGATTACTGTTGCTTTACTTCCTTATCACTAAAACATATTACCACAAAACCAGTTCAGCATAGTGGTGAAGGTGAGGGCCTAGAAACTGGAAGACTGTGAGTCCTAGGCCTCTCTCTGGCATAAAAACTGGCCAGGTGACTTTGGGCCGGTCATTCTCTCTCAGCCGAAGTTACCTCACAGGGTTGTTGTTGCAGGGAACATAGGAAATGGGAGCATTAAATATGCTATCTTGAGTTGTATAAAAGATGCAAATAAAAGCTACTAGATAGTAGTAGCAAGGCTACTATGCGTAAAAGCTAGAAAGAGTTCTTAGAAACACCTCTCAAAGTCCGTACGGTGAAATGCAAAGGGTTCTAAAACCTAGAGATGTACTCTTTTTTTAGTAAACAGAAGAGTATTACCGTCTGCTCTCTCAGAACTAATATTTATGCCTTTATGTGCATAAAGCAAAACCAGACTGACTCTCAAGTATACAAAAATGCACCATCATTAATTAATCATTAATTAAAGGTCTCGTTCCCTTTCAGAAGTACCAGGCCTTTTGTTCCACTCCTGGAGGCAGAACTACCTTGATCCATGCGCCCGACAGTTGTGTATTGAGCTGCCAAATCCCCACGAGCAGCTGGGGTGTCTTGTACAAAATAAGGGACCTGAAGGCCAAAAGGAGATACAGTTGAAGTTAGAAGCAACCCTAGGAAAGGCCTCTAGGTAACAAAGTGAATTATTATGAGGAGTACTGGAGGAGCTATTGCCACTTGCAAGTATTTGCTGGAACCCAGATGGAGAAGAACATCCTGGACCTCACCTGCACTTGATCAGGGTGGTAGAGCTCAGGTTTCCAATCTGGGATCCAGCCCATTCCAGGCTCCCCATTGCCAAATTTCTCACAGAAGGCTCCATACTGCGGCTGGGAATGACCACAGCGATGGGGATCATGGAAAGCCACATAAAGGAAAAAAGGTCTACAGGTTGGGAAGAAAAGGGCAAAAACAGAGTTAAGGGCTCTTGATAATGCTGCAGCAGTGCCTCCTCTCCACTATTTAAAGCAATACTTTGGATGCCTCTAGCTTTGCTCAGTTCCATTTTAACCTTCTCCATAAACCCCCAAGTTTGGCTTCTCTTTGATTTTGATCCTCTATCTCGGTATAGAGAACCAAACATTTATTTCCCCAAACATTCTCTCGGGATCTCTGCTGGGTCTGCCAAATATGAGTGAAAGATGGGTCTGAAGGGGCCTGGTCCTGGATACTCCAAAGAGACTTAAGGAAGGGATACACCTGGGTCATTCCAGTACCGGATCTTACTTTTCATCCACACTCTGGAGGAATTTCCGAACAAGCAATTTGATTCGGGTGATGTTTCTGCCCACTTGCAGGACAGAAGTGTTTTCCTCAGTGTAGGCAAAATCAAATGGATACACAGCCTCTGGCCCAACGTGCTTCTTGCCAATGATTCCTGAAAGAGACAAGGAGCCAGAATAACTTGAAAAAAAAAAAAGGATAGTAATATTAACCTGTCAGTTAGGATAGTGCCCACATTACATGTACAAAATAGACATATCCTTGGCATTTACAGGGGCAAAGAGGGATGCAAGGATTCTATGCCACTTATGTTCATTCATAAAGCTTAACAGAATGATGGGTATGTAAAAAAAAATATGACAATCTAGCTTCAGAAACTAAAGGGGTGCAATTTATAATGTGCTATGAAAATTATTTATTTGTATCCCTCCTTTATTATTTTTACACATAACTCAAGGCGACAAATATACCTAATACTCCTTCCTCCTCCTATTTTCCCTACAACAACAACCCTGTGAGGTGGGTTGGGTGGAGACAGAATGACTGGCCCAAGGTCACTCAGTTGATTTTCATGGCTAAGGTGGCCATGAAATTTGAACTCATGGTTCCCTAGTTTCTAGCCTGGTGCCTTCACTACTAGACCAAAGTGGCTCTCAGAAATATTTTTCTCTGTTGGAATTGGACTAAATGAGGCAAAACTATAACTGTGGGAGGCAATCCACAAGACAACCCTTTTCTAATGGCCTTATCAGCACTGACAAAAAAAAATTGGCAATAAAGCATTAAATAAGAGTAATGTAGTGTTCTGTTGATTTTAATTGAGCAGTTAAATCAAGTGTATATTCTGCTTTCAACAGCAACAACCAGCTGCCTCAGAATTAATATATGCAGCATCCCTTTTTAAAATAACATTAATCATTGCTAGCATTTTCTTATTGGGCCGTAAAGGAGAGAGAGGGAACAAAAGTCTTCTTTAAACTTACAGGCTGTCTCATCCAAGCCCCAAACAGAAAGAGTTCCAGCTGAGCTGAGGAAGTGAAAGGAGGAACTCTGCTCTCTTCTGCTTACCTGTCCGTATCCCAGCCTGGTTAAGCAACAAGGGGAGGCTCTGGACACTATCAAAGGAGTTGAAGTGGTGCACATCTTGATGCAATCCGTACATCCCATTTTGGTGCTATGGTTTGGACAGAAATCATTAGCAATAATGTGGGATCCACAATTTGGTGCCAATCATAATTTTCAAAGAAAAGGACAGAACCATGCCATGGCATGCTCTCTGCTCCCATCTGGGGTATGTTACCTGAGGCAGGCCCGTCAAGAGGCTGGCCCGGCTGGGGGAGCAGCTGCTGACAGAAGTGAAGGCATTCCGGAAGATCAAGCTCCGCTGGGCCAAAGCATCCAGGTTTGGGGTCTTTATGACTGTGTTGTTATACACACCACTCTCAAAACCACCATCGTCCGCTGCCACGGAAAGGAAGAGCACAAGTCAAGGGGTGAGATCTGTACTCTATTCCGTCCTGTTCCCTGTGAAGAAGATACCATCTTCTGGGATAGTCATCCACAAATCTATTGTATTTGTGGGTGGAAAACATCTGGAGGTTGCTGGATCGTGTAAAACCGCTCTCTTAGCTAGGGCAGAGTTTAGTTTTGTAACAGAGATTTAAAAAGGTTTCAGCCTCTGAAATTCTAAAGTGTTGTGCTCCATGACAGACTCGAGTCATTTATCCAACAAATGTTATTTTGAACACAGAGCTTTTTTGTCTCCCGTTAATGTTAACATTTGATGTTTAAAAATCTTTTGGCCACCATGGATATGATTGGTGCAATATCTTTGTTATTCCAGTGTGGATAAATAAATCTGAGGGGTAACTGGCAACCACTGATTGAAAACCTTAACACTAATCCATTGGAGGGGGGAGTGTAAATCTGTAAAAATAGATTTACATAACTGGTGTGCAAAATTCAGCGAGCAGTGAGCAAAAAAGGAACAAGAGCCCTATATTGCAGTTCAATTCAGGAAGCCTGCAATCAATTGAAAAAGGAGAATTGTGGATTCTGAGCCATTTTATAGTTCTACAAACACAGAGGTCCCACTAATTTAGCTAAATGCGCACAGCACAAGCTACACAATTATGTGGAAATACACCAGACATCTCTCAAGTCCTGTTAATTCTGTCACACCTTATCAAAAGTGGCCCAAGCCGGGCTCTTATATTTCAACAATATTTGTGTCTTCATTCTTTCACAAGCAATAGCGGAGACCTGGCACCATAACCAAATTGCTCATTGCCCATTATTATGTCATTTAGGGTTCATATGTAAGCCTTTCTTATTTCTGGCAGAATTTGTGGCAGACTTCCCACCACGGCTCAAAAAGTCTGCACCTGTTGAATGTTTGCCTGTCCTACGCAAAACGCAGGGAGTTCAGTCTGGGGAATTCGTGGGAAAGAGTCCATATTTGGGACCTTTTTTCCTGCCAAGTCAAACCAAGAAGGGTGCGGGAACAGAGTGATGACTTTGACCAAAAGACTTGTTATTACGCTTCCTGTAGAACACAGAGGGAAACACTGGCTGTCCATCTTCTAAAAAGAAGTTCTCTATTCAGTTGAGTTTATCTCATCAACACAATCCCGAAGTTGTCACAGCAACAATACTAGAACGTTTTGTCTATGCCTCCTTCCCTTCTCCTTTTTCGACTTCCCTGTAGCTCTGGAGTTTCTCCATTGCCTTCCATCCAAATTTTTCCCCAAGCCCGACCTTTAACTTGCTTCAGAAGCACCCGAAATTTGCTTAGGAGGTGATCCCACCTTCTTAAAGCAGCTCCCAACGAAAGCCAAAAGTGGGCAAGCATATCGCGCCAGGGATTCCAACGCAGAAGGGTCTAAAGTGCTCCCCCAGGATTGGTTTGCTCACCTACAATCAGCAGGACGTTGCGGGACCTGGTGCGGCCCCCCTTTCTAGCGTTGCAGAGCCCCAAAAGGAGGAGCGCCACCACGCACCTCTGTACGGGCGACTGCATGGCAAACTCGCCTCGCTTGGGCCTGCGCCCGGCAGACGGTCCCCGAACCGAGCAACCCTCGCATCCACCAAAGCTGGAAACTAGGAAGGAGCTAATCACTGCCCGGCTCCGCCTCCTCCTCCTCTTCCACGTAAAGACCGGATCACGTGAGCCGAGAAGAGTCGGGACTCGGCCGCTTGGAAGCCGTGGTTAATTTGGGATTTGTCTGCCGGTCGATGAGCCTGAAAGAGATCGGCCGGCAAACATACAGACGCCCTCCGGAAGGGGCCGCTCGGTATCTTTGGAGAGCTGATCAGATTGTGCTTGATAATATTCCACAATCATCTTTCATCGCGACCCAGGACCTACTAATGTAAGTTTTCTCTGGTCTTCATGACTAATTCCTTCTTCCCCGCCTAGCCTTGCTCCTCCTCCCCATGGAACTCTCCTAAACTACTTTTGATCTCCTAATTTTAAGCCGATTGCCCGATTTGAGCGAACCTTGCCCTGGTTTTCATGCCAGCTCTACCAAGTGCAGGAGCACACAACAACAGTACACCAACAATTGGGTCGCAAATAATTAAATACCAAATATGCTTAGGCCCATGTCCTGTATGGAAATTAGAAGATGTGGCAATTTATTGTTAAGAGAGGGACAATATTATTGTAAGGCAGGATCCTCTGTTCCTATACAAAATGGAGAATTGGTACTGTTGCCTAATTGCTATCCTGTTCCTTTTCCAGGGATACCTATGAACTTGTGCTGCCAGTTTGTGATCTACTCCAGCAAAACCATTTGCTATGACAGCTCTGTTTGCCTGTAACTTTGCCTGATAGTGCTTTGATCGCAGTTGAGATGGTGGGTCCCAGGTGAATCAGTCTGAACCACAAAGTGTCCAGCCATGTCGGAAAGAAACCAGGAGCGTTGGAAGCAATGTTGCAGAACAACCGCAAAGAGATTGCCGGTGCTAACTTGGCTTCCCAAGTATTCTCTGCAATGGCTACAGCTGGATCTTATGGCGGGGCTGACTGTGGGGATGACTGTCGTGCCACAAGCTCTTGCTTATGCTGTGGTGGCTGGTCTCCCCGTGCAGGTGAGGTTATTCATGCAGGAGTGACTATACTTAAGCTGTATTTGTACAACTTCAGAGTACATCTGAAGTCAGTATTCCCATTAGCAGTCGGACTGGCCTTATTGCAGAAGAAGTGCCTCATCTAATTGGAGAGTGAAGAGGAAAAGGATAGAAACTGAGTTCAAATTCAATTCCTTTTTTTTTTTAAGGAACTCTTAATATCATTTGATATTTGCTTGAGGGAAGGAAAGATTAAACTAGTTTTAGTGGATGCCACCGAGGGCAAGGGCTGGTGGCTGGAGGAACGGATGTTTGTGAAAGAATGGCTATAACAGCCAATCTTTTGTGTTTTAAGCATTAGCCTGTGAACCAACTAATTAGATACTGTCCTCATTTATTCATACAAGCGTATGGTGCTACTGTTCTTATTTGGAACTCTTACAGAGAGATAAAGGAAATCGACATGTGTTATATCCATATGCTTTTGTTTTCTCACCTATCCTAGTCAAGTGAGAAATTGAAAGTGGGCTGGAACAGGAACATGGCGAAAGGTGGTAGAGAAGTTGCTGTGTACAAAACCAAAATATTATTCCAGATGTGGGTAATGTGCTGCCCATTGGCATCTGCCTAGCTATCCCATATCATTTTTTAAAAAAGGATTACAGGTAATCCTCTATTGATGACCACAATTGAGTCCAACATTTCTGTTGCTAAGCAAAACATTTGTTAAGTGAGTGTTGCCCCATTTTACAACCTTTTTTGCCAGAGTTTAAGTGAATCACTGTAGTTGTTAAGTTAGTAACTTGGTTGTTAAATGAATCTAGCTTCCTCCTTGATGTTGCTTGTCAGAAGGTCGCAAAAGATGATCACATGATCCTGGGACACTGAAACCATCAGAAATATGAGTCAGTTGTCAAGCCTCTGAATTTTGATCATGTGACCATTGGGATGCTGTAATGGTCATAACATAAGTGTGAAAAATGATCATAAGTCATTTTTTTCATTGCTGTTGTAAATTCAAATGGTCACTAAACGAAATGTTGTAAGTCAAGGACTACCTGTATTTAAAAATATTAATTGAGAAGCTGGTATGCTGCTTCTTTATTTTCTACAATGCCTTTGTGCTCTTTCATATGTACAGTTGTTTCTCTGGAAAGGTAGTGCTTACTCAGGAAGAGAAAGACAAACATAAGCAGTAGTAGTAGATTTCTAGGGTCTACTCTAGAGAGCTATAAAAGGAACAACTTCAATAATTTTTCTTCCAGTAAATGAGTATTTTGTATCTGGCCAAGCCCATTGTGGCAACCATTTTGTGGATGCCCACATTCCATGGGAAGTCATTTTGAGATAATGACTTTTTCTCACAGACAAAGCCCTACATGCATCTGCCAGCCTAAAAAAGATTTCTTGTCCTAGTTATCTTCTGGCAGATATTTGTTTTCAGAGTTCATTTTCTAAAATGGTTGCTTAGTGAAACTGCAACTGTGTTTATAATTTGACTTCAGCCTCCTTTTGCTTTGCAAAACTGTGAAGGAAATAAATTTATAGATTTATCATAAAATTATTTTTTCATTACCTTTTAAATTGTGACTGTTCCCTAAATAAGGCAGTTGCTGACCGACAACTACCTGTACTCCTTTTAAAAATAATTCAACAAATTTTCCACAGAATGCCATTTGTATTTTGTAGGCCTTTCATAACCTTTGTGGTCTTATCTTACAGTTCTTCAAGTACTATGACTAGTGTCTGACGTTGTCTTCCCCTCTCCTTCGCAGTATGGTCTGTATTCTTCCTTCATGGGTTGTTTCATCTACTGCTTTTTGGGGACCTCCAAAGATGTAACGCTTGGCCCAACGGCCATCATGTCCCTCTTGGTTTCTTCCTACGCATTCCATGATCCCGCCTTGGCTGTTCTCCTCGCCTTTCTTTCAGGTTGCATCCAGTTAGCTATGGGTCTCCTCCATCTTGGTAAGACTGGGTTGCTTTTATATTGGTCTTCTAAGTCCACTGCCCTGTTGCTATTATTGGCCAAAGAAGATAATTGGGAGTCAAATCTGACAAAAAAGTAGAAATGAATTCCCTCTGTTTTTGTATCCTCAACTTTCTATAAATTGCAGGGCATTTTTCCAAATATCTGTGGAAAAGTACATCTCATTGAGTTCATTGGGGTATCTGCCAGGTAAGTGAGTGCAGGATTACAGGCTCATTACAGGCTCATTCAAACTCTTTTTATTAAGGTGATTTGTGAATTATTCTTCACCTTCTGGTAGACTCTGATACCGTCTGCCTATATTTTTTTGAACTGGATGTCCATGTGTAATTATGAAGAGAGATTCACACATGCTTCAATTAAATGCCTGGTGTACTCTATTTAAAGTACTTTGGGATGGCAATGCTTAAATGAGATGAACTCCATAGTAAAAAAAATGACTCCACAGATTATGCATTCAAATAATTTTGTTCTTCCTAATCTAGTTTTGAATTTACAACTAAATGGACAGGTTTCCTCCTAAAATAGGACTTGATACGTGCAAGAGTCCTTATTTTAAGTAATAGCTAGATAGAATCTCTCCCTCTCTAGCCCCCAGCTTTATCTAGTTAGTTGCCAGGTGGTTTTCTGCTTTAGAAAGAGAAGACTAGGGATCCTACAAAGGAAAGAGAAGAGGACATGATGGGAAAGTGTCTGAGGAATGGATAGAAAATCCAGCTGGCTTAACTCCCAGGCCCAGGGTGAAATAAAAGACTAAGGGATTTTTTTCCCCATTTCTGGCAGGTTTTATTTTGGACTTTATCTCGTATCCTGTTATTAAAGGGTTTACTTCAGCTGCTGCAGTCACCATTGGCTTCAACCAAGTTAAGGTAAACTGTCTCTGTCTGCCCTTGGCCTTTACATTACAATTTTAGGTGAAGGGGCTTCTATAGGAATAGGATAGAGGCCAGACCAGCCTATTAAGTAAAGGCGCCTGTGATGGAATGTAATGAGAAGGTAGATGGGGGAGGGAGGTGTGTTCCAGAGGAGTAAGAGCAATTTGGTCCATATAATATGTGAGAGAAAGAGGGTGAAGACAACCCCTCCCTAATAGTTCACAGAGTATATTGTTGATGCATATAGTAGAGTAGAATCTTGCTCAGTCTAGCAAGATTTTGTCTGTAGATGTAAAACAATAAAGAAATCAGCTTGGAAGAATTGCCATGTGTCATTCTTGGTTTGGGGCCTGACAGTCACTGCCCCTCTGATGGTTGGGAAGTTTATAGGAGACTAGCTGATGACCCGGCCTTGCTCGGATATTTTTTT
>JANHJO010003394.1:56136-67485 GCA_032468235.1 Pseudoxyrhopus heterurus | reverse complement strand
TGTTGTGTTATTGTTTGTTGGCCTTTGTGTTTGTGTTTGGTGTGTAATAATTTAATAAAGAATATTTAAAAAAAAAAAGAAAGTCACCTCTGTCAGTGGAAGTATTATGTAAAGAAACAGAAGTCCATTACCTGAAATTGTGAGTGTTTTTTTTTAAGAAAGTATAGTGTAAATTTCAAAGTCCCTAACTAGCTTAGTTAGGACGATGGGTAGTTATATCAGTTACATTGCTTTAGAGAAGTACTGTTTTCTAGGATCATCTACTTCGCATTACAGTGTTTCTATTAGCTTCACTTATCTCTACCTGTAGTACCTTGCAAACTTCTTTTCTGTGGAAAATTCTGTAATAAACTATTCTTGGTCAGATCTGTATGTAACGATGCCTCTTTTTTTTTTCCCTTATCAGCCTCTCAAAATAACTACCAGATTGATTCCAACCAGGAGCTGCTAGCCATGGGTAAGGATTTTGCGCAAATGGCTTGGTTGCATTTGACTGGATGAGGAGAACCTAAGCCAAGTGGGAATGAAGCAGGCGGGGGTGGGAGATTCTGGGAATTGCAGTTGTCAGGTGCAGTTATTCTAATTAGCGGGTAGGCAGAAAGAATCTTTGGAACAGGCGTCATTGGAGAAACCTCATTCTCATCACTAGAATTTTGGGTTCACAGAGTTGGAAGGTATGTTGTGGATTAATCCATGCTCAATGTAGGAAATCTGGAGGAATTGGGGAGAGTGATCCTTAATGCCTCTAAGAGTTCAGGAGACAAGACAGCAAGTCTTGCAATCGCACTGATTCTGTTCCTGACATTCTTCCTCGATACTCTCTAGGGTTTACCAACCTGCTGGGATCCTTTGTCTCATCCTATCCAGTCACAGGTAGTTTTGGCCGGTGAGGAAAGCACTTTCTTTCTCTCTCTTTCTCAATCTCTCGCTCTCTTTTTGGTAAATGCAGGATACTTACATAGCTTAATAAGGTAATTTGAAATAGTATTCTGCAACCATCGCTTGTCATGGATTCATTACTCCTTAAAAACTCTTAAACGTAATGAAAAAGCTTTTCATAATACTTTACTTTGTCCTTATGGAGAGAAGGTAGTTCATGTCCATTACATGATAATGCATGCAGAGCTTTAGACAGGTTGCATTTTATTATAAAGTTTTTTTCTTTGTTATTCAGATAGGCATAGTCATTTGAGGAACCCACTTGAAGCTGAAAATACATTTTAATGTTAAAAAATGGTTGTGAGTTAATAAGGTTAGAAAAAGATAATGCTTGAGGCCAATTTGGGAGGCTTCCTAGATCTTTTTTTTTTTTAGGAACAAGAGGAAGGATTTTTGTCTTGGAGTTTCATCTTGGATTGAAAACATTTTTCATAACTGCTCACAGTCTGGGGCTATGATCTTACTCTCTTTGGCTGATTATTGACAATGTGGGCTTTTAAGCCGAAAATCACATCCTTGTGGAATATGAAGGAGAAATATATAGGTGAAGCAGTGGAGAAATGTGATTGTGGACACCGCAAAATGAAAGCCACATTTTTATTAGAATCTCTTCATTTTTAATTTTTAAATAAGTTTTTCTTTAGCCTCTTCCATTTGATCTAGTCTTAAATCATAACTAGCAAACTGATAATTGAAAAATGTGAGGAGAGAAATAAGAGAAGCATAGGTAACCTTGTGGAAAGGGCAGTAGGTTGCATGTCTTCGATACTTGTAGGCTTAAAATAAAGTTAATTCTTTTGCTTATAATGACATTGTTCATATTGCAGGACAGCAGTGAATGCTCAGACTGGGGTATGTACTCCTGCTGGAGGACTAATCACAGGTAGGAAAAAGAATAATGCTATTGTTGAAGGAGAATAAATTAGAAGCAGAAGGTTATAAATGACAAATGTGCCAAGACACTTGTGTAGCTCTTGTGTAGCTCACAAATGTCACTTGTGTAGCTCTCCTTCTTTTACTAAACCTGCCCAAAGAGCCCCTGTAGACATGTAAATACTGCAGCTAAAATGCATCAAATGTTATATCTATGGAGATTCTCTGTCATCCAGGTCATGGTTGTCACAAAGGTGCTTTTTCAAGAGGCAACTGGACTTTCTGGTTTTTCTTTGAAGATGTTTCGCTTCTTGGATGAGAAAAAGCACCTTTGGAACAAATATAGATCCTTGGTACACAGCAGGAAAACATCTTTAAGGCTAATAATCATTAAGGCAAACTTTTCCTGGATCATGGTCTGCTTCATTAGATGCATGAAGGAAAAAGGGGACACACACACATACACACACATGGTTGCAAGTGAAAGGATAATATGACAGAAGAAGAAATTGAAGTACAAGTAATTACAGTGATAATTACTCATTTATGCTGAGCATTCCTAACATGTTCACACTGTTGTTGGGACTTAGTAGATAGAGGGTTGCATTGGTGAGCCCATGAACACATGTAGCGATTTTAGTTTATGGAACATAATGTTAAATCTCCTAATAAGTTGCAAGCATTGGGGATTCACTGATTAAATTATATGCCACCAAATGTTTCAGGATTCCTAGCAGTTTACAAGAATAGAAGGCACAGAGTAAGAATTCAAACATCTGCGGTAAGCCCCAAAGTAACCCAACCACCTCTCCCACCTAAAGCAGCAACAGCAAGAAAACTAAATTAAATAAATCAAGATTGTTAATGTGGCAGTGATGGTCATCTCCCAAGTCCCTCTAGAATACTATGATTTTTCACCAGTTTCTGGATGGCTGGCCCAAGTTCACTTCTGACTGTTAGTTGTTTTTAATCACTTCACTTCGTAGAAAATTTCTGACATAATAACACGTCCAACCCTGGTCTGCCACCCAACTTAGTTGGAGCTGATTGTCAACTTGGATTTTGTCTCATAATATGGATGTCTCTTTTCTTTTACAGGGGCCTTAGTACTCTTATCCCTAGCCTACCTTACGTCCCTGTTTTACTACATTCCCAAGGCAGCACTGGCAGCAGTCATCATCTGTGCTGTGGCTCCAATGTTCGACGCCAGGATCTTCCGCACATTATGGCATGTTAAAAGTATGCGCATGGATCTCTTGTCCTTCCCAAAGATGGTCAGTTAGAAAACATCTAATACTTCCCTGTAAACACTGAAGATGGTTAGAATTCAAACCTGAAGGATATGGGTGATTTGGGAAAAGGAGTGGGAGAAGCAGAATGGAAAGTTCCTCCTTCTCTGTAGCTCTTCTTAGTGCTGACTTGATACTGACTTTCTGAAATTGGATTAATTCACTATTTCTTTATGAAGAAAGAAGGAATTGACTTAGGACTCTGGCAAAGTCGAGATGCTTTTCATGGTTATGCAGACTCTTAAACATTGAGGATGCAGGCTGAGGCTATTGGAACCGCATCTTGGAAGCCCTCTGAGCCCAGTCTTTTCTAAGAGCACATATATTGGATGGGGGTGAAGGATCTGCTGGGTCATAAGACCTTGCAGCTTTGTGTTATAGCCAGTGACCTACAGTATTTAAGTTAGATCTAGAACTGGTTTGAGTTGTGAACTTCTTGTTTGTCCTGGTGCAAGGGACAGCACTCTGTTTCTTAAAAATAGGAAAGCATGATCTCCTTAACCTGCACCCAGACCATAGCAAGGACAACATCAGTTCATTTTTTGTCACTCTATATCAACATTAGTAATTTCCTACTTCTGCCAGCAGATGTGGGGCTGTGCAGTCTCCCTGCTAAGCTACATTTCCTTGTCTGATGTCAAGCTTAGAAAAGGTAGAGTGGGAACCATTGAGTTATGTACAAGTTGTCTTTTGAGCTTTAGTTATAATCACTTTCTTGCACACTTTATGTCTACACACTTAAAATGTTGGTACATAAACCTAGAGCTAGTTTTCTTTGGAATTGCCTGCTTGTTTTGTCCACTTTTGCTACTGGGGTAGATTTGATTGAATTCTCTGGTTTTTCCCCCCCACAGGGCTAGACCTGGTGCCTCTTTGTGTTACATTCTTTGTTTGTTTTTGGGAAGTGCAATATGGCATCATAGCAGGGGTGATGGTTTCCGGAATCCTCCTGCTCTACCCCCTCGCCAGGCCTCGGATAAAGGTTAGTTTTTAATTCACTGAGTCAGGCAGAGTTTGGAGAAGACCATTTCCTTGGGCCAGAAAACAATACATGGTAGCCATACATAGCTGATCATAGAATAAATTCTGTTTTGCTTCTATCTGCTCTGATTGATTGGGATCTACTTAGGGGAAAACAGGTAATGATTGACTTAGGTAGTGCTAGATAATGATGTCAGCATTTATATATAACATAGGAATATGTAGACATTTGTATCTCTTTATTCCTTCCAATTTTCAATTCTACTGACAATTTGTATAACTAAGAGATACTATTTAACAATTGAGATAATAAATGGTTTCATAAGTACATCAAGAAGCATTGTGATGACTCAAATTACATAGCTCCCCTTGGTTTCCTTCCCACAATACTTTCTTCCACCTTTTTCTCCAGGTTGTGAGGGACAAGGCAATAGTCATAAAGCCTGAGAATGGCCTTCAATTCCCTGCAATTGATTTCCTCCGGGAAACTGTACATAAGCAAGCTCTATCAGGTAAGTTGTGTATGCGGTAAATTGTCTATCAAGTACATCATGTAAATTCCTGAAATGAGACTTCAGTATATCTCATCTAAGAGAGTTAATATTCCTCCTCTTGGGTGCCTCTGGAAAAATAATTGCTCCATGCGGCTACCTCCCTGTCTTTCAACAGAGAATAAATAAGATTTCAAGAATGTTTCAGGATATTGGTATGCCTTTTGAGGAAATGTCCACGATACATAGATATTAGGACCAAATGAGAAGGGTTTCCAGTTAACAGTTCCTGAGCTGAATAGATGGAACTTCAGAATAGGTATTTAAACAAACATACAAGGTAGAATAAAGATTTTAATCTTAACAAAAGGAACCATGTCCTTCATTGGTGAGAAAAGCACATAACCTGGCCAGATTCTCTTGCAAATACCTTTATAGCTTGCTAGCTCTTTGACTGATCTCTTTCTTGCATTCTTGTTTTCTGACTTCTTTTCTTTAAAGGACAAGGTGATGTGTTTGTGGTGGTGGTGCTGGGCAATGTGAGAAGGCTCATCTGCCCCCATTTACCTAGAGATGGAAGAGGCCTGAGGAAGAAAGTTGCAGCAGCTTATTCCTGTCTCTTTCAATGGTCTTCCTAAATCAACAAGTGTTAGAAAAACTAGGATATGTGGCCTGCGAGGAATGCTGTGGGGGAGGATGTCCTCTCCCCCATCTTGGCCTTCTATGAAACAGTCTGTCTTCTCCCCAAACTTCATTCTCAAATGTCTTGGACCTCCCACAGGTCGTAGCCAGTCAGTTCAACCAAGCATGCTGCCATTAAGAAGGATTATAGTTCCAAAGTGTCAGGAAAGGAGGGGAAAGCCATAATATACAGTATGTGATGGCAGCCTGATCCAGGAACTTGTGTAGCTCCCTCATCAACCTGAGTACCAAGAGAGAAAACTCAGAATGATTCTGAGTTTTCTCCTTCCTCTTTCTCTATTTAGGAAGGGACCAGCCCACTCTTTCTTTTGCAATTTTGTTTTATTATTTTTTCTGGAAACACACCAAATTCTGAGGACGATAAATCAGGACCTCATGGTGATTTACAGAAGATCATCTTGGTTTGTAAACTGTGTACAGTATCCTGTTTGTGTATGGAGGTTATTGTGCTTAGCTCTTGGTTTTCAGTAGCTAATTGCTTTTGTCCCTTGGCACCTGGTTCACTCAAGGTTCTTATCAAAAACAAAACACAACCCACACGAAGGAAGACTGATATTTCTACAATAATATACAGGGTTCTTAATCTTTTCCTCTTTCCATTTTTTTTTCTTGGAACTGCAATTTGAGTAGGTTAGGCTGAGATGTGTGGCCTGCTCTGTATCAGTGATGGCTGTGGAGAGAGTTGAATTTGTGTCTCTATTCAGATTCAGATTGTAAGTTTTCAGTTTTATGCCCTCAAAGAATCGAACTTCAACTTTCTGAATTGCTAATCAGCATGAATTGGTGGTAGGACTCCTGAGAGTTGGAATCTAACACATTGTGGAGGCAAAGATGAGCCTATGTGATTTTATAATTTAGTCCATATTGGTCATCTTACATTTCTATATACCGTATGTATTTATTGATATTAATTCAATAAATTATATTACCTGAGCCTCTGAATCTATTTTTTTTTCTTTTAATTTCCAGTCTTAATTGTTATAACTTCCTTCTATGCAGATCAAGCTTACATTGGGAAAAATTCTGGTAAAGACAGTTAATTTTATATTAAATAATAAAAGCAGGATGATTTGAATTCCAAAAAAGTTCTTTAATTTACATTAAAAATTATGTAATTCGGGGAAGATTGATGCAAAACTTCCAAAAGTTGTGAACCTAAAAGATTTATTAAATGTTCTTCCATTGTTTTATTTTTTCAAATCTGGACCAAAATATTGATCTGTTAATGCACCTAGAAGTTGGACTGCATAAGGCCTTCATTCTTTCAGCACATATAATATTGTCTTCCTTCAGAGTCTCAGCAACGCAGTGTCATCCTGGACTGCAGCCACATCAGCAACATTGACTATACTGTGGTATTGGGTCTGTCGGAACTTCTGCAGGAATTTCAGCTCCGGGAACTTCGCTTGATCTTCATTGGCTTGAAGGTGGAAGTTTGTCCAGGAGTTGGGGGGTGGAAGCAAATGTAAATTGTGGCTGGGTAATTTAACCTTAAAGAGACTTAGAGGCCTAACAATTTTTATTTTTGTAAAAAGAGAATATTGTTTAGTGACAAAGTATATACTTTTCATGTAGAAGATTTTGACCCTTGAGGATAAAGAGCATGAATACAGGTAGTCCTTGACTTACAACCACAACTGAGCCTCGAATTTCTGTTGCTAAACGAGGTATTTGTTAAGTGAGTTTTGCCCCATTTTACAACTTTCCTTGCCACAGTTAAGTGAATTGCTGTGATTATTAACTTATTAACACAGATGTTAAGTGAATCTAGCTTCCCTCTTGACTTTGCTTGTCAGAAGGTCACAAAAGGTGACACTGCAACTGTCATAAATATGAGTCAGTTGTCAAGTATCTGAATTTTGAACGTGGAGATGCTGCAATGGTCATAAGTGTGAAAAATGGTCATAACTCCCTTTTTTCAATGCTGTTGTAACTTCGAACAGTCACTAAATGAACTGTTGTAAGTCGAGGACTACCTATAGATAGTGAAATGGATACCCCCGTTTCATTTTTCCTTGAAATCACATGACAACCAGAATGTGCAGGGATTAGAGGATCTTTTGGCTTTCTCCTTCTGAGATAAGAGAGAAAACTTTAAATTTGATTTGCCAAAATTTATGACTGACATCTATCTCCATGCCTACTTAGAATTGAGCATTTTGATGTCAAAAGAGCAAAGGTGATCAAGGCAATCATAAGTCTAAAAGGTCCCATGGTTCCTTTGCATGACACTAACTGAAGTTAAATTGCACTGATCCCTCCCCCCCCTCCCCCAGTCACCATTAAACAACCTGTTTCTTAATTTATAAAGCAACCAGGATATAAAAATATATTTGCTCCCATTCCTGGGACAGCACCCCACCCCACCCCATCTCTGGATCTTCTTGGGGACTGATAGGATTGTTTTTCAATCTGAAAAACATAGTTCACAGGAAAAATGGCCAGATATATTCTTTTAAAGCAGGGGTGTCAAACTCAAGGCCCAGCGGCCAGATCCAGCCCGCAGGGTGCTTAGATCCGGCCTGTAGGGCCGGCCTGGAAACAGCAAAGGAGCTCCATTTTCTCTGGCAGAGGATTGCAGGAGGCTGTTGCGGCCAAAAATGCAGTGCGGGTGGGCCACACATGGCCCTCCACACCCCGTTTTCGCTGGCAGAGGACTATCAAAACAAACTAAAAACAAAATGAAAGGAAAATATTTCCTGTTTTTCATTTGAGCATGCAAGAAGGGACAGGAAAGGAGAACGGGAAAGAGGAAAGACAAAGGAAAAGAAGGAAAGATGGGAAGAGAGCAAGGAAGGAAAAAAAAGGAAAGAGGGGAAGGAAGAAGAAAGGAGAAAAAGGAAGAAAAGGAAGGAAGGCAATTATAATGAGAGGGAGGGAGGGTCTGAGGGCAGTCCTGCCTTAGCACTTGGCCGCCACAGGTGCCCCTGACATGAGTGACATAGAGCTGGCCATGCCCACCCCAGCCCCAAGGTCAAACACAACCCTGATATGGCCCTCAATGAAATTGAGTTTGACACCCCTGCTTTAGTGGCTCTTCTAATATATCCTGCTTCAGGATAAAGACAATAAAATTGTTTGGGAGAGCTATCTCCCAACCTCCCTAGGTAGACTGAAAATCTACTACTCGCAGGAGACTAGTAAGGTATTTCCAGGACATTATGACAGATAACCCACTTTTCTTTGCTTTTATTAGTTACAACTGAAGTTCTACTTACCTTGGTACTACAGAAACATGGGAAACAACCTCCTGTTTATATCACTGGTCAACAACATTTACCAAAACATTATAATTTGTCACCTTTCCTCATGAAGAATCCTCATAGGGAGAATGATACTAAATCATTGTACATGAGTCTATTTCATCAGAAAATTTCTGTACCTCCATGTTACTCACACGAAGTTCCTTCTGAAGCAGTAGGAAGATTTCCAGGAACATTGAGCAATGCAAACAAAGGCAGGGGAAAATTCTTTGGATTCTTCAAATAGATTTCAGATTTGTAAATCAAGGCTTTTACTAGTAGAGCATTTTTTTAAAAAAAAATTCAGAGCTAGTCTGTACAGCTAGATGCTATTAACACATTTATAACATTGCAGTGTTTGAACTATTGTGGTCAACAGGTGTCATTATAAATGGGAGTCACACTTGGTGGCAGGAAAATATTCAAAAAGAGAGAGAAGAGTAGAAACTTGAAGATGACATTAGAAGGGGAATGAATGATGATATATAATAGCTATAAACCAAGAAAGTGCACATCTCATCTATCAAGGGCTGCATTCCCTGCTGAGCTATTTGACCAATCCAGGGAAAGAAAAAGGGTTAAAACAAGTGATGGATAAAAACGAACGGAAATAACCCTTTTCTCTGTCTCTCCCATTTATGTCTAGTAACCTTTCATCTCCAGATTATCAAGGGAATGGCCAATATCCATTATCAGAATTCTTAAATGATCATTCTCAGTGACATCAAGGACTATAAGATTCAGCTATATTATCTAAACTTCTTCACACACACAAATCAATACATCTGGACCGTGTAGGGCAGGGGTGTCAAATTCACTTGACACGCGCTGGCCATGCCCACCCCCAGTTTAGCAAAAGGGGGGGGGGGAATCATGATACATCACATGACAATGTGACGATGAAAGTTTGACACTCCTGGTATAGGGGGTCAAAATGCAAAAAACCCCACAATCCAGATATATTGGTTTGTGTGTAAGAAATGTAGATACCAAGGCACTTCTGGATTGAAAGGATTAGCTGGTGACATCACCATTGCCCATGCCATGCCATGCCCAATTGAGAGGTCCTTTCATGTTCCCCTTAATGTGGCCAACAAAGTGATACCTGTTTATCTACTTGTGTTTGCACACTTTTGAACTGATAGGTGGGATGGAGCTGGAGTGAATGATGGGAGCTCAGCCCATCATATAACAGCAGTTGAGACTCAAATGCAGGCTTGCTGATTGTCAACCCAGTGTTCTAATCATGTAAATATGTATTAATATTAATTTAGGTTTATTTTGTGAATTTTAAAAAGTTACTCACCTAGAATACTTCCTTGAATAGAAAGATAAGGGCAACATTAAACTGATACATGTTTAATCTATCTTTTTTTTGTCAACACTCTTCTATTTCTGTTTTTCTAGGATTTGAGCAGCTCAGCTAATAGAAGTCAGAAAAACTTTGCCCTCATCCTTCTAATGACTGTCACTGCCTGAAAATTTACCACATAGAAATGAGTTCAACCTCTTTCACTTTTCATGTCATATTTTTTTTAACCTGAAAGTTGCCCTTTTTTTTCAAAACAAACTTTACACAAGCAGCTTCCAACCCTCAACATGTTCCTTCATCTCCTGCCTGAAGTCTTATGACAAGCCTTATAGAGATATTCTTCTCTGGAATGCTGCAGGTGCATTTGTTAGCTTAAAGAACAAAACATTAATAGTATCCTCTTTTGTGACAGACCGGAGCAACTTTTTAAATGGTGCTGCTTAATTTCTGAAACTTCCTACTCAATAAGGCACTATTGTCCTGCTGTTAACCTGATCTTGGAAACACCGCCAACCTGTCAATTCATCAGCCTCACAGAAAGGATGGTTAATCTTTTCAGCTGACTTGAATCACTTCCTGAAGCTCAGGTAAACCCCAAATATTTAGCTGCTACAAGGCCCAGGCTTCCCTTTTGATTTTCACTGATTAATTAACAGAGGCCTGTCCCTCTTTTTAAAGCTTCAACTAGCAAGCTCTTTTGCTGTATATCTTTTCTTCCTTTGTTAAAACATTATCCAGTCATTTAAACTGAATGGCACATTATTTCTGGTATTATAAAGGGGGGCGTTTAGGTGAGTCTGTTCAGACTTGCAATTTGGTGCACCAGGCATTCCCTTATTACAGCCTGTGTTGTGTCTTAGCAATCAACTGCCTCTTCCACCTCCATTTATTCACTTATTTATTTATTTGGTTCCTCTCATCAAGTTACTCTGATTTGCTTACCTCAGGTAGATTGGACTGGCAGCTGAAACACAAAACAGGTAACACTACATTGCAGGTGTTATTAAAAAAATCAATTATATTTTTAATCAATTTGTTTCCATTCAGTCTGTTGACTCTCACTCTTTCTATTGGAAATTTCAGTATGTTACATTAATTTGGTACAGAAGAGAAGTACAATGTCCAGCTTTGAAAAAAAGAAAACCTGATACATGCACATGGGATCAGAATTATAATATGGCCTTCATTTCTGAACAGTAAATATTTGGGGCTAATTCCTTCCCAATTAACAGCTTGCTTGGAAGAAGAAATTGACATTTTATCATAAAAAGTATGTATCCAAGTTTGAAGGTAGATATAAATCAACAAATTTACTCGGAAATGCCCCCAATTGAATAGCTACATAGATACACATTTGACTCTTGTGAGAAAGGGTGAACCTTTATGACCACAAACTAGCTTTATTACCAGGCCCTCCCAAAATTGATGGTCTCTCTGATGGCCTATAAGTAAGGTGACCAATCGTCCTCCTTTAGGGAGGACAGTCCTTCTTTTGTAAGTTCTGTCCTCCCTCGAAAAGT
>JANHJO010003393.1:140238-151115 GCA_032468235.1 Pseudoxyrhopus heterurus | reverse complement strand
GGATTTTTCAGCCCTTTTTGAGGGCTGAAAAACTCGGCTTATACTCGAGTATATACGGTATTTACTTTTGTAACAGTCTAGTTGCCATTTTCAGTGACAGATCTGTTACTAATTCATTCTACAATCAAACGCTTTGCAGAGATTTTAGTCCAGAACTGTATTGCCAATGGGCAGGGATTACATGGTCAGTAATCCCAATCATTGAAAAAATACCAAATTGTTTGTTTATTGTCTAAAACATGCTAATCTTTTTTTAAAAGAAAAAAACTTTTACTGAATGCAGATCTATGCAAAGTCTCTATATTTTTGTGTTTGGTATAATTACAACAATACAGATGGCTTAAGGTGAATGTTAAAAATAAACATATAGGAATTAGCTATGCAGTGTAATTGCATGCTACCGTAGTAATAGAGGAGCTGATGATTTCATACCATCAGCTTTTTAAACACTGGAAAGGGGAAATTTCTATAGCTACTATGTAGTCTTGCAGGACCCACCAAATGAGGCCTTGTAGTCTATTGCAGACCGCAGTGCTTGGATAAACTGAAAGGAAGATATTGAAAAATCCATGTGTATGTAGTTGAATGTTATAATGTTAATATTTTAGTTTTGTTTTGACAAGATGTGTAACTGATTAAAGTAGTATTTTAATCATCTCAGTATTACCTTTCAAATTTTATAAAGAAAATTTTAATTTCTTTTTCTCTGCTCTATGTTTGGAGGAACATAGCAACAGATTTTAGTTTCTATCTTTCTAACAGATTTGCCTCTTTTTTTTTTGCTTTGCCTCCTTGAGCTAGATAAACTACTTTCCTAGCTGACAAGTACAAATATTTACGAAAGAACCAGCCTCACGAGAGTTTATATTTATCTTATTTACATTTAAAGATCAGGTTTGGATAAAACCAAAATGAAATACTTTGAACTGATGACAGTAAACAACATGCAAGGGAAATGAAGAATTAAATTGTAGAAAAGAGCAAGACCGTTTTACCCATGAAACCTTCTAGGTTTAAATATATGGTGCAACCCAGGTGCATACTGAATGTGTCATTTGCCTGGTCAGCCTTCTGCTATAGAGTCATTAGCATTCATGCAACCCTCTTTCTTTAAATCTTTTGATGTAGCCCTTTGCATAAAAGCTTCCAGATTAAAAAAAACCATTGCAGTATGCCAAATCTATATCTATAAAACGGTGTGTATGTTTGTGGGTATGTCCCGAATAGGCTCCTCCACCCCTGCACCAATCACGCCCAAACTTTACATACACATTCTTTACACTCCGGAGAGGTTCCTTGTGGGGGTCACGAACCACATTGGGGCTTCTTTCACCCCCAAAATTGGTGCCAAAGAGGACACCCCCACTCCTCTGCAGCCACAAACCTCTACTGAGCATGTGTGGAGGCTTCTGGATCTGCCCAGGCAGCAACGGTCAATACAGACAATGCATGCAAATTGGAGGCTCTCCAGCCAATAGAGACAAGGCATGCAAATCAGGCAATCAACACTGGGAATTGTAGGCTCCAGGATTCCCTGCTTCTATCATGTTGCAGCAAGGCATAAATATCCGGGCAAAGCCGGGTTATCAGCTAGTATTTTATAATAACAGGATATAGAATTTATAAATGCTAGAATAATTTTTCAGTAAAACAAAAGATCCAGGACTTGTGTATTATAATGAGGCATATGATATGAAGTACCATTAGCTTTCTCCATTCATCTGCCTGCCATGTATCTTGATGCGCAATGGCCTTGAGGTTAACTGTATTTGCAGTGAGTGAATATAATAGGCACATTAGGAATACCCAAGATAGAATCAGGCTCCCCAGCATAATGAAGAATTAATGATGCCTAATTTGTCTAGAGATACAGAATGAATGTCAGATCTGATGGATACTAGCTGGGTGAAACAGATTCATCCTTTCGGTGCTCATGTTGACACCTTGTCAGTGGCTAAACAAGATTAAAGTCAGGCTTGTCCCAAGCACCTGCAGTAATACAGCATATATTTTATTGGCATTGCTGTTCTGCTTTTTAGTGCAGGTTGCCGTGATGAATAGGAATCAGCAAGGAACTGCTTCCCATGGGGAAAAGGTTAATTGTTTTGCTATATAAACTAATTCAAAGGAATTTGTTTCTTGACCCAGTTGGATGAGCCTCATCTCATGATGCATCAGAAGCATAGCCAAATGTTTCTTATTGAATTAATTTGCCTTTTCTGCTAGGATCTTGCTTCTCCTGAAATACACTACTTTCCTGTATTAACATCAATGGCATCAATAACATAGGCATTTGCAGTGATAACAAAGAAGGGCAAGTGACATCGCAACACAAATATCATGACTTATACTTGTATCAGAGAGCACATTATAATTATAAAAGGCCAGGATTGTGTTCTTACATCACAATATATATTTCATAATTTCATGATCATCATAGTCTGCAATGGATGACTATGAGCAATGTTTTATTTTCACTTTTAAAAAACAGTAATGGCTCATCCAAGTTTCCCAACGTAACAACAGGACTCATCAAGATAAATAGACTGTAAAACTGTGTAGACAATCTTATGACTTTGGAATGGAATGTCTAGCAAGTCTGGTAACAAAAGGGAAGAAACGGGGACCATTTCGAAAGAGATATCAGTCCAAGAAAGGGAGCAAACCTGAGAAAAAGATTCAGAGTGAGTTTGCCTTAATAATACCAGGTATAAATAAATTTGGAGAATTGGCATTAGCAGTTTTCCAGATTCTGTGCTGTAACCTACTAGCAATAAATGTATTTCTAGAAACCCAGATGAATCATAATTATTTTCTAAATACCATATTTTTCAGAGTATAAGACACTCCGAAGTATAAGACACACCTAGCTTTCGGGGAGGAAAACAAGAAAAAAAAAATCTGCCTGTGCCTCTGCCTCCCAGCAATTTGTCTCCTTGTAGCAAACAGCAAACAGCTTGTTTCAGCTTCAGCACAGCCTGATTAAACAAGCAGCTGATTGTTGGTAGGATCGGCTTTCCGACGATCAGCTGTTTCAGGCTACGGGTATTGCCATCGCCTATTGCTGCCTCTGCGCGCCCTATTTTCGGCTTCCGCATCCCATTTTCAGCCTCTGTGTGCCCCATTTTTGGCCTCTGTGAGCCCCATTTTCCACCCGTTCTGGCCAAAAACGGGGTGCACGGACGCTGAAAATGGGATGCGGAGGCTGAAAATGGGGCATGCGGAGGCAGAAATAGGCGATGGCAATCCCTGCAGCCTGAAACAGCTGATCGTCAGGAGGCCGATCCAACTGACAATCAGCTGCTTGTGCTAATCAGGCGGTGTTGCAGCTGAAACAGGCTGTTCGCTGTTTGCTGCAAGAAGGCAAGTTGCTGGGAGGCAGAGGCCGAAAGGTGGGGCTTCTACAACATTCACTGTATAAGATACACAGACATTTCCATCCACTTTTGGGGGTGGAAAAAGTGCGTCTTATACTCCGAAAAATACGGTATCATTTTCAATCTTAGGCTACTTTGTCCCATCCATATAGATTTGAGCTATTTTCCTATCTTCTGCTTTTGGTATATGCCCTCTTTCTGTTTTTTTTAAATTGTCCTTTTTGTTTCTCAGCTAATCGGAGAACTTTTTATGTAAACAATTTCATTGTGTATCCCTCATTTTTCTTTCTTTTTGACATCTTTTGTGTTCGGGTCTTCATAACCTATTTTTTTTTTCAAAATTTTCAAGAGTTGTTTCTTTCAGTTTTCCATTCATTCCATCCATTCCATCAAGTCCTTCCTACCTTTCCCCTTAGCTTACTACTCAACTTTCTTGAAATCTAAAATGCTATGCTAATCTTGCCATCTTCAGTTCTTCTTATCTTCAATATAAGATGACATTATGTAAGATTTCTGCATCTTCTGTTTTTTCCACCATTTCTCTCTTGTCAGCATTAAGTCCAGCATAGCTGCTCCCTTAATTCCCTCTTCCCTTTTTATATAATGAAATAGTCTGCAAGGCATAAGAAGAACCCCCTTGATTCTTCTTCTGAGTTTGATTCCTGGTTGACATGTGAGTCATTAAAAGTCTCACATTCCTGTGTGATATGTTTCCAGGACACCTTGACCATCTGATTCACAAAGACTACATCTATATTTTCTCTTGGCTTGTTGACCTGTAATACACACCCACAATGTCACTTTTATTGTTTTTTCTTCTTGGTTTTTACCTGGACACTTTTAGTAGGCCCTATACTCTTGGTGTCATGAATATACAGTACCTATACATAAGTATAGACCCAATTTATAAAGAATGCCACCCTTTTTGCTAGTCGACTGCTTTCAAATACTATATTCCAAGTATCTGTTTCATTCCATCTGTGCTAAGATTTCAAGCATCCATCACAAGCATCTGATTCCTTAATGCCTTTCTTTGAACAAAGTTCTCATTTTAAAAGAAATAAAATCATATTTTGCTTTGTACAGAAAGAGATATTTTCCCTTTTTCAAAAAATCTTTTCTGAGTTAATCAGTTTTCAAGACAAAAAAGCATAATACTGCATGTTATGAATTATGTGCAGCTTTATTTAAAATCCACTGGCCATTTCTTTCTTTGCCTTTTGATTTTATTGAGGAAGATATAGTGAGTAGATGAGAGGGAAAGGGTATCCAACTTTCATTTAAAAACAAATAATGCTTTCATTCCTTGTAAAAGTGTAACAAGTACAAATCCTCCTCCTCCTCTTCTTCCTCCTCCTCCTCCTCCTCCTCCTCCACCTCCTCTTTCTCCTCCTCCTTCCTCCTCCTCTTCTTCCTGCTCCTCCTCCTCCACCACCTCCTCCTCCTCCTCTTCCTCCTTCTCCTCCTCCTCCTCCTCTTCCTCCACCTTCTCTTTGTCCTCCTCCTCCTCCTCCACCTCTTCTCCTCCTTTTCCTTCTCTTCCACTTTCTCCTCCTCCTCCACCACCATTTCAGAAATATGTCAGAAAAAGAAAGAGAAAAGTATTCTGTTTCTTCTGGTGTATGTGTGTGCTACATAATGTATGTGTATGTATGTGAATACATATATGCTTACTAAAATACATATGCATGTTCATATCCATATACAATACATATGATTGAAAACACAGAGATCACAGAGATGTTTACATTCAGCCGTGGCTTCCTTTCTTTATGTTCTATCAGACTGAATTAACACTGTAGATTTCATTGGCCCATTAACCAACAACATTTTGTATGGATTGGACATAGGAAGAATGCTGGAGATAAAACTTCAGAAGAAATAAAGTATGCAGAGTACTGACAGCTGGCATTCCTATATATTGAGGGATTTTATTTTTTACATATGACAATAATTTGAAATGTGGCAATATAAGTTTCTTTTACTTTCAAAAGAAAAGTATCAGTACAGTTTAATTCAGTTGAAACCAAGGGTATAAAAGTCATAAACTTCACTGTTAGGGAAAAAAATAGACAGAAAATATCCTATGCTGAATATGTAATTTTAACCTCTAGTAAATTCAGTAATAAATTTTAATCACAAGCAAGAGACAAAACGGGCTGATTATATAGCACACTGTTGTGCTTTCCACCATTCATCACTATTTAGGGCTCGCAATGGATCAACCACATCATATAACATATAAAAACTGGGACAACTCCTTAAAAGAAAATAAAAGCAAATTAAACACTTAAAGTAAGTATGATTATCTCATTATCTCTTCTTTTAATTTTTTTTCTAAGGGAGGCAAACCAAATTAAAAGATCACATATATTCACCTTCTAAGGAAGAAAATAGATATGACATTTTTCAATATGCAAACTTTGATGACTTTTCTTGGTGCACTCATTATTAAAGTATATTTTTAATATTTGATATGTAATTGTTTTAACATCAATGGAAAAAAAGCAACAAGAAAAAAACTCATATTGAAATAGTCAAATGACATTAGATAACAACAATAATACAGGGTGCATTAAAATCTACTTCTGCATGCATGTACAAAAACAGTTCTCTCTATCTGCCTTTCTGTAAGAAAAAGAAAGAAAAAAGCTTGTGTTGGGTGTTCAGATATTGAAAGCATGGAAAAATTGGACAAAGAATCTCTATGTTTTTTGAAGGATAAAGTTTCCTACTCATGTGAAAAACTTATGCTCATTCAGGTGATTACATATAGATTTGCCTTTCAGACTTTAGTAAGCTGAAATTTGCAATAAACTACAAAGAGAACCTGAGTTTTCCAGTTATCATATGAACAGCCAAATCACATTTAAAAAATCCCATTTGGAGATTCTCTTTTGCCCTTCTTTCATTAGAAACAGAAATATCTCAATTCACTGCTGTTATAATCCCTTTTCTCAAATATTTCCTGTCTCTTTTCGAGCTGTTATCTGTGTCCCTAAAGCTTAAAATTTGACTTTCTATAACCCCCTTTCTTTCTCTCTCTTTCTACACATAATTAGATCCCATATGTGACCATCTAGATCTAAAAGCCTTTCCCTCTAAAAAAGGCATTCATATCTTAAGGCTCTGAGGCCCTGGGATTATGAATTTTAATGTATTTAATATATTTCAGTGCAGCCTACCAAGCTATGTATAGCTGTAAAATAAATATTGTATATACAGTTTAAAATCAACAAAACAGAAATAATAAAAGATGTAAATCTACATGATGTAAATATATGGAACAGTGCTGTCAACCAGATGCTGATTTTCATCCATAAAGCCCTTTTTGCGGGCTTTATGTGAGTGAGTAAGAAACTCAAGACTACTGCTGAGCCATGGTCAGCTCCAATCCTATTGTCTTTCAAGAGAGTTCTAGAGAGCTGGCTCTTTCTCTAGGCCTGGGCTAGGGCAGGATGTGCACCCACAGTGGAAGACTGTGCTAATAACTGTAGAGGAATATGGAGTAACTTATTATGAAGGATACAATAGTTGTTATGCAAACACCAGCCTAGTCCTGGAAGGTAAAAGAGTGAGAAAGAAACTCAAGACTACTCTACCTTGGCGAATCCTTGGTATACAAGGCAAGAGAAGTCTTCAAGATTTTGTTATTTTTTTCTTTAACAATAGAGTTCCAGTAGTTCTTATACTCTCTTTCATGGTCTGACCTAGCTTGAAGGACTGACAATGGCCAAGAGGTTTTTCCTTGCTTGGTTGGACCATCTTTTATCAGTGATGTTCATGTATATTTGTTGGTTTGAAATCCTGTAGCTACCCAAAGCCATTGAGAAGTCAACAATCCTAGAAATTTATATTATAAATAAATACATCATAAAACCTTACCAAGGTGAAGAAATATGTTTCAGGACCCTAGTACTATGGAGGACAGATGGGTAGGATGCTAACTACCAGATTACAAGAACACAAGCAAGTGGTTAGATGAAGAGACCTGAACCTGAGAAATGGGCCCCCTGTTAACAGGAGTGGTGATTTACCACCAGTTTATCAGATACTTAGGAACTGAGGTCTTGGCAGCACAAGGAACGAACAATCAACAACTTAATAACTGCCAACAACAAAAAGCCATACACAACTAGGCACCACATAAATACTACAAATAGAATAGCCCAGTGAACACAACCTGGAGACTCAGAAGTTCCCTGAGGATGCGCACCAGCACAAGTTTGAAAGCTTGGAACAACAAACTTCTAGTCCTGATGACCAACTCAGATTGGATCCTGCAACATTATCCTGGGATACGTATATTTGCCTTCATTCATGAAGAAATGTTTTTTTTTTTACATATGACAGAAATAGGAAATTATTATATACATGGGGTAATTTTATTAACCATATGTTATTAAACTGAATTACTTTTTTGCAGAGCAATCTAAGTGTAAAGCTAAAATCCAGTATCGTCTTAACCTAAAAAAGGTTAAGGTTAAAAAAGGCTTCCCAGAAGAGAAACCTCCACTCATTCCTTTATTTAGCTGACAGTTACTTTGTATGTCTCTTAGGAATGCATTCAATATTAGATAGATTCAAACAAGCACAGTAATCCATAGTTAACTTAATTGTGCTTTAGTCAATTAATCCAATTTTCTGGTTCACACAGCACACTGAACCATAAACTAATAACACTGACTGGGCATGCTAAACTGTAGTTAGTATTTTGTAGTTTACATGGATATGTGCTTATCCAAAGTAATAGTAAATTAATGTTTGGTGACTGTTTTTAAAGCATGGAAATTACACATGAATTTATTGCTATGCAGTGAAGTTAACCATCAGTGTCTTGTCTACATCTCAAGCTTTCAAAACTATACCACACCAACTACAAAGTATTATTGTTGGGTTATATTTCTTGGTTGGAAATATCAACACTATTTATTAGAGCTATGCAAAGCAAACTCGATTCACACTGATGTGTCACTATGAACCATAGAGGTTATATACTCTACCTTGTTGATGGACAGCAACAAAACACTTGTTTTGATGAGGCACTTCAGATAGCATGAAGCATTTCCTCCAGTGTACCAATAGCAAGCAATGTGACTCCCATCTGCTGTTTAGAAGTGGAATCACATATTATACTGTGATATTACACTGAGAAGTTTCCAAAGGAAGCCTCCTACAAGCATCCCTTCAAGAATATGTGGAGTCCGATTGAGTATTAGTCAATAATTAGCATTATCAGGTGCTGTTAATGAGGTGACAATAATGCAATTACAGTGGAACCTCGATTCACAAACACTTCTGTTCACAACCAAATCGGTTCACAACCAAAAAATCAGCTAAATATTCGACTCAGTTCAGGAACAAATCCTTGGTTCACAACCAAACTTCCTGAGGATGAAGAAATCTCAAGAGAGAAAACACCTGAAGGAGAGCGTCCTTCCACTGCGGAGGCGGACTCTGCTGCAAAACAGCAACCTCTCTCTCTCTCAGAATCAACTGACTGAGCAGTTTTCTCTGTTGTTTATGGTTTTCTCAGTGTTTGTATTAAAGGATTTTACTGTTACGCTATGCATTCTGTAGCATATTTCACTACAGTACTGTATTTGTGTGCTTTAAAATCTTAAAAAAACAACAGAGTTCATAGGGGTCTGAAACGGATTGATCGTATTTCCATACAACTCAATGGGAAAATTTGCTTCAGTTCACAACCAACTCTGTTCACAACCAACGTTATGGAACGAATTGTGGTCATGAACCGAGGTTCCACTGTATAACATTTGCAATGATTGCCCAGGCATTTAGCAAAGCCACTAAAATATAACAAGATTGTGTGTATTTATAGGTGAGGAATGTTTTAATGTGCCCTACATTTAACAGCATTAATCAGAGTAAAAACTATCATGAAGCATCAAGTGAATTAAGAATACAAATATAACATCAAAGTTCAAATATTCAATATATAAATCATTAAAATGGCAAATATATAAAAATGTAATAGCAGCTAATAAACCCTTAAATAAGAGCACAATTCATTAACATTTAATCATGGGCAGAATGGAATAAACAATTCTTTAAAATTCTCCCCAAAACAGCACATGCTCTTATTTAGAATAATCATTCCTAAGATATGGAGCCACCAGAGAAGCAGCCTTGTTCTGGTACTCATTAGTAGGGCTTTGGGTGACTGACTTGTGAACTCATTTGATTGCAGATTGTCCTTTACATATCTTGGTCCCAAGCCACTTATGATCTTCCCAAATAATAGTAGCATCTTAAATTGGATGCAGCAACAAATAAGTGGAGCATAAAGCTGACACTAAATAGGTATAATGTACTTTGATTACCTAGCATTCTGCCTGCTACATGCTATACCAAATCTATTCTACAAAATATTTTTAATAGTAGTTATATGCAAAGTGCATTGCTCTAATACTTCCTATATATAAACAGGTCATGTGTAACTGAAATTAAAAGCACTGAAATCTGACCACAAACAAGATCCATAAGTTAGTCCATTCCATAGCACTTTTCTCTTGTACATATTCAGGGTTGTTTTTTTTGTCTATACCAAATTTCCAAGAATGTTGATATTTCCACTATTTCTATTAGGACCAAAGATGGAAAGAAGAGATTCATCATAATGATGTAGGTAAACATTAGAACCTTGGGATACTCACCAAAACCCAAATTTTCTCGTAATACATTTTCTGAACATTCTCATACAGTTCATGTTTCAACCATAACAGGAGAGTCTATAGAATTTTATACTTTCCATATAAAAAGCCACTGAGAGATCCAAGAGAATCATAATCACATTGCCTCTCTTCACTGTGAACAAGAGAAGGGAAATTGATGTGGTTTTGTTTAGAAAGAACTGAACTAATCAATCAGATGGATTAGTATGCCCAATTGATTAAAAGAATTCACTCCCCTCCCAATTAATTTGGTAGATTTTATTATATTAAATAAAAATGTTCAAAATTGCCTTGAACTGTGAGATGGGCAAAAATAAATAAATTTAATAATTAATTAATGTTTGTCCCCTCTTCTTAACTCACATCCCATAGGAAGTAGGAAGAAGAAAAGCCTTTCAATATTGCTAATTCAGAGGCAATTTTGGGAGGATTTAACCAGTCCATTGATTTTATATGGAATTCCCTCATCTAAATACAAATTAGGTCCTACTGTGGACTTTAACTTCTAAATCTGGAGAACATCATTTGTGTTCTCACCTGCTAAAAGTAATTAAAATCTTACACACTTGCAGTGCAATCTATCATGATCCTATCTTTTTAGAATATCTGCCAAGTTAAGGAGGGTGGCATCGTGCCCACCTCAAGTAACAGCACACCAGAATGCCAAGTATGGTACCAGCAATGATGGTCTTTATTCACTGTAGCATCAGGAACAATGATATAATAAGCAAGGGATATCAATGGATGGATGGAATAAGATACATTTGTATACCAAGCACTTATATAGCATTTTACAGAGTGGGTG
>JANHJO010003393.1:129016-140138 GCA_032468235.1 Pseudoxyrhopus heterurus | reverse complement strand
GCTGATATTGTAAACCGCTTAGAGAGGGTTGCAAGCCCTGATAGGCGGTATATAAATACAGTGCTATTGCTATTATTTGGTTGGTTGAGTCTCCATTCAGTTTTTTTCTGCTCAGTTATGAAAAAGAATGTTGTACATCCCTTTTGTCCTGTAGTCAACCAGGATTAAACCATGAATTATCCAGAGACACATAGTCTGTTGCCGCTTTGATTTGCTGGATCATGTGCAAACAATCTGCTTTATTGGAACAATGTAAAAACCTTGCAAATATGATATGAGACTAAATTATTAATTTTTCTTGACAATTCTATGTATTAAGCATGTTAAATTACAACACAGAAAAAAATGCTTCAACAGAATGCTAGGAACCATACTGAAATAAACTCTAGAAACAGAATTTATTAATTAAAAAGTAAAGAAAATCATAGAGTTGTAGAAGATTCATAACAAGATTCCCCATTCTATCATGTAACAAAACCATCCTGGATTAAGAAGGATGTTCAGAATGCATCATTTATTTTTGATGCTGGCAAAAATATTATTACTGCGGAAACAAAATTGGTATATTTTTTCACCTCATATCTTGTTTTTGTTTATTCACTTGCCCAATTTTTCTGCTTTTTCTTTTCCTTCCACACATCAATTCAATTCTGTGAAACTTTCTCATTTTTGATATTTATCATTCCTGTCCTTTCTTGATGCAGTGTTCCATGATGTCATGTTTGCAGTCTCTTCATCCGATAAATAAACATAAATTAATCTGTCTCTTTCAATGTCATGGCCACTGACAAATTGACTTGCATTTGGCATCTAGGGAAAAAACAAAACATTTCCTATTTCAATCAATGTCTATTGTGATTTTTCAGTTTGTAGATGGAGAAATTTCATGAATGTAAATAGAGTTTTTGCCTATGGCTCCTTATCTATTGTGAAAATAAGTTTATACATATTCTATGCAAACTCCCTCCCCAAGCATAATGAAACTTACTTCTGAGTAAGACAAGAATAGAACTAAATTGTTAACACTATTCTAGGAAGCAACACATACACACACCTTGCATAATTGACATAGGAAATAATGTTAAAAATAAGTGGCACAATTTACATTGGAATATGTTGGAAAAAGTGCTGATGATAACATAGAACAAAGGTATGTTCTAGATAAAATTGGTTATGTATGTAACCTGGTACTATTTTTAATGTAAAGAAAAAGTGACAATAAGTAAAAGTCATTTTGAGGCAAATGGTGGCCCTTTTACAACAATTGTTCAGATTACCTGCTCGTCAATGCTCGGAGGTACTGGTGGCTTTTGTTTGTAAATTTTTAAGCAAATTTTCATCTCCAAACACTTCTTTTCTTCCCCCTTTTGTGTTACCATCTAAATCTGACAGCTGTGAAATATTAATTGTCTCATTTGAGGCTTGTCATAACTGTCAGAAAACATCAAGCTGGCTTTCACTGGGAGCAAAGCCATTTCAAAACACGATGCTGAGATCACCTTTTGCATCTAGGGAAGAAGTCTTTGGCTTCATTTGGAACTTTCATGTGCGATGGAATGTGGCCTGGGAAAAACATAGGAGTGAGAGGAGGCATATAATCAGGGCTGCCATCAAAAGCTACATGAAGCCAGTGTAATAACCCCAGAAGGATTCTTCTTCTGCTAGACACCTATCACAGAGCAAATGTTTCTGTTTATTCTGTTTGTGCTCTCTCCAGCCAGATTTCTGAAAGCACAGTCCAACATTACAATGACAGCTGATGAGCTCAGAGAGCTTCAGAGATTGTCAACGGCCAGGTACAGAGATACAGCAGTGAGATATTTCTGGGCAAAGTCAGAGTGATGGGAACAAAAATACTGATCCAACGTGACCTTGTAGGAATGTCAAATAACATTTGCACATCAGAGATGTGCCATTTGGGAAAAGTACCAAGCAAAATGGCTTTGCTTCAAAGATCCTATGACCTGTGTGTCCAGTTCTATGTGGTATAGAGCTGAGTTGAATTATGTTGACATAAATAATGAAAACTGAGAGAACTAGTTGGTCAGTAGAAAGGTGTGTTCTGAAATATAAGACACACATGTTTATTTTTGTATTGTAACATATAGTAACAAGCAGTCTTTAATAAAACCAAGTTGTCCCTCCAGCTGAATATTCCTGTTTTTATTGTTTTTCTTCGTTAGGAAAATAGCACTTTTTATGGGTATTATTATTTTCATGTTACTTGATATGTCTATTTGACGAAACTTTTGTTCATAGGTAATTTGCAACCCCCAAAATCGAGTGAATAACATAACTGAAGTAACATATATTTTAAAAATAAAATATTAAAAAAAAACTCACCAGTGATGTCAATCCCCTTAACTCAATAGGGTTCAATAGGGCTCGTCTTCCAGGAAGTAGACAGGTACAAAGAAGGCCCAGTCTTAAATTGCTAACAGATGTTAATTTCTAAGAGTAAAAAAATACAGCCAGTTCAACCCTCATTTTCTCAATATCTGCCAGAGGGACATTATTTATGGAATGACTTACATTTTTCAAGCTTTATGAGTTAACACGTGGAAATTTCAAAGATTAAGCAAAGGACAGAATATAGGTGTCAGTGTTCCAAGTAACAACCTCCAACCCAATAAACTCCGAGACAAGCATTCTCTCAAGTTCCATTTTATTAGAGTTGTCATATTGGCACATCTGGGAAAACCCGAATCTGAGAATTATGGGTTTTCCCTTCATAATTGAAAATCAAAAACCCATCTCCTGCACCCATCAGTCTGTCACATGGTCTAATCGCTGGTCGTCCCAACTGGAGACATCCCTCCAGCCACTCCTTGCCAGGTGCAGGATGACATGTCCTTGTCTTAGAAGAAGAATGTTATGTCTAAACTTCCACCTCACTATAATATTCCCCCTTCCAAATTCCCACGCACTAAAATGTGGCAGTGTGGAATTTTCTAAGTAAAATATGGCTTCCAAAGCTGACAATAGGAACAATTTTTTTTAAAGTTAGGACTAGGGCAAATCAGAACAGTTGCAGCTGGATTATTGTTTGTACATTAACAGGACTTTTGAATCACACAGCTCTTTAAAAAATTGACCTAGAATAATTGTCTAGGGTTTCTTTGCTTCTATCCCAACTTTTTTTTCAATAGGAAAAAAAGAAACAATACTATGAAAATACATGCAACCTTTGGTACAAGGAGAGCTTGTTATAAAGAACATTTTGTAGGAAAAGTATTATGAGAAATGATCAGGAAGGAATTGAGGTATCCTACAGGAAAAATGAATCCATCAAGAGATCAAAGAAAATAGGGAAAATTAAACTGGAGCAATGTAGGAGAGTTTCCTGTGTGCCCTTCTTCGCCTTGTCTAGAAGATTGAAAGAAATGTTCCAAGTACCTGGAATCTACCTGGAAATTTGGAGAAAACAAATGAGATCCAAAGACAGAGATCCAGTGGGGAGCAGAAAAAAAAAGCCACGAGACAACTCATCATATCAGTCAGAGGGGAAAAGAACAGCAGGACAAGGCACTCCAAGTTATCAAGAGACAGAAGGGAGAGATCAAAAAAAGTGAAGCTATGAGGATCAATGTGGATTAAATGACTGCCCGAGAGAAGATGGAAACAGAATCTGAAGCAGGAGCACAACATAGTTTGTGAAGTGTAAGGGTTTAGCATATGCCTGTCCCAAATGGCCAATCGGCTTAAAGAGCAGAGCTAGGATCAAATATAATTCCTTCCACTCATTGCCTCTTTTGTATGAAAAATAAGTGATTCCTTACAATAACTGTCCTAAGGTTAAACTAATAGGGACGGTTTAAAGGTACAAAAGGATTCTCTAATGTTAATTTTAGATGAACTGGAAAAAAAGGATTTCAGCTGGCCTTACTATACAATTCCATTATTTTAAATGTTTAATTTTTATAGTTAATTAAAATAAAATTAATAATAGACCTTTTTTCTGTTCATAAATAAGAGGTAGCATTCTTTTATTAATTTGAGTTTCCCAGGGAGGGCTTAGAAGGATTTATCCCTTTTTTTGCCAAGTCTGACCCTGGGGGGACTATCCAAAGTGCCAATTTTGTTTAAAGGAAGCAATAGGAGCTGGACAAAGTCCAGCAGAGCCTTTGAAATAAATGAGGTCCTGAACCCAGGAGGTCCCAAGTTAATAGAAAGCTAAACAGGCATACATCCACCTAGATTATTGGAGAAATCTTACTGTCTCCCCCTCTTTTGCAGAATTGCTGCTTGCCTAATGATTTTAGAGTCAGTGGCAGTTGTGACTGGAGGTCAATGGAAAGGACCTTGGTTTCTCTGCCTCTCCTGCTGAGTTTCAAAACTGCTGATAGGATTGTAGTTTGCCTTTGTCAGATTAAAGCAATTCATAGTAAAGTACAGCAAATGGAGTAACTTTAATATACTTCTTATTTGTGTAAGCAGCAAAGTTTTTCCAAGACTTGTAAGGTAGAACGAGAACAGGAAATGTCCATATGTGCAGCTTAATAAGAGATGGATGCTGAGGATCATTCCACCAGAGTAGAGAGTCAAAAGGGTTTTCTCCCACAAAGCAAAGGAACATTAGTCTGCACACTGAAAATCCTATTATTGAAACCTGTGGAGTGGAAAATAATAGTGTGCATGTGCTGGAGGTTATCACAGCTAGCCTTGAAGTGGCAGGGATATAGTAAATGCAGTCTCAGTGGAAGGAAACCAAACCATCAGTGGTTGCTTCCCTCCTTCAAAGTAGCATCTACAGTAATTGCATAAGAGCACCCATTGAGCACAACCTGGGGATAAGAATTAATTCAGCAGTGACTTAGGGGAGTGTTATTAAAATGGGATAAAGCAAATTTAAGACTGGAAAAAAAAACTAAGACATAGCCAAATGAACAGATTCTTGAATCCAAACACTGAAAGTGGTTAAAATATTGTACTGGAAGGAAACAGTGTGCCACCCTTGCATTGGAACATGTGAGATAAAATCAATGAAGCAGCTGATAGAGCTTGGTTGTTGAAAACTATGGCATAAATTACAGAGAAGGAGAAAGAACAACAAAACAAAAATACAGAATCAGATGAATAAACAAGGGATTTACAAGTATCGTAAGAATTGTTTTTTAAAATATTTTATTAATTGATTATAGATAAATCACTATATGCAGAAAGTTATATATTATATTAAAGACCTAAATAATTCTGTACTTTAGGTTAGGAGTCTATGACTTCTGTCACTTCAAAATCTATACCAAGCTTTATGGGGGCAGATTGAGAACAAAAAAATATAAAACCTAATTGAAGACAGAACTAATTTGATGGAGTTTCAGATGTTTTAAGGGAAACAGTAGATACTATAAGCTTTAAGTCACCATTTCCTCATAATACTCTAGATCAGGGCTGTCCAACTCCCAGCCCGTGGGCCAGATGTATCACGCGCTGGCCATGGCCATGCCTAGTTTAGCAAAGAGGAAAAATGTCCTGATACATGTGACTCCACCATGACAACATGAGTTTGACACCCCTGCTCTAGATATTCAATTTAAAAAATGGCTCCATCACCTTTTAGGATTCTTGGTGCTCCAAAGGGAACCCTTGTGCCAGGGTGATAGTGTCAAATGAACATTCATCTACATGGCTTTTCAAGACCTGGTAATATCTATCAGTTAGCTTTCAGTTAATAAGTTGAATCTGGGTCTCTTCCATCTATTCTGCTCGATGGATAATTCCATAGTATTTTCAAGAAAATTGAAGACAGAAAATAAAATTCTCTAGACCACAATAGGAAATTAAATTCTTAAGTAAAGGAATTTAATGTTCATTGTTGTAAGAGAAGAATTATTTTTATTATTTACCCTTGGTATTTTCTCCAGGCATAATCCTGAAAGACTACTCCAATTCTCTATTTCCTTATTGCAGGCTAAGCATGATTACAATGTATAACCTGCATGTATAAAGCAATTTATTAATGCTACAGAACTAGCACTTCATACATTCCTAAATTAAAGGGAAGGAAGTATTTCAGAATAAGAAACTTCATACATTCCTAAATTAAAGGGAAGGAAGTATTTCAGAAATTAGCAAATACTGTTCCCATTGCAAATTTTTAGGGCTTTAACCTTCAACGGTAATGATAATCAGAAATATACAATTTTGTAGATAAGTGGGCATGCTGTAATTCCTTCTATTACTTATTATAGACTTGGAGCATATTAATTCTACACAGGTCTGCCTAATCTTATGTGTCTTCATAATGTTCTTTGATTCTTTGAAATTTCACGTTGAACTAGAAAATAACTACAGTATAATATAGTATTCCTCCCTCTCCCCTCCCCTCATATGAAGATAACTCTGTATAGGAAGATGAAAAAATTATTTTGTCATGGATACATGGATTAAGCAGATGGTAAATGCATGAATTTGTCTTGAATGATGCTTTTCCTAGTTTCCTTTATCATACAGTATAGGGAGTGTTTTCTACATCAAGCCAACTCTGTCTGTTTCCTCATCATGCCAATTGTGTTTATCCCTGCCTATGAAATGAACTTTAAATACTATAGCAATGCCATGAATTGAACACAGAAAAAAACAACCCTTGATTTCTAATAGAAAAGGGATTCACTTCCTAAATATCAGAGGATGAGACTCTTGATTACTTCCTTTCATTTTGGAATAAATCAAGTGAAATGATTACCAATTCTATTGCCATATTCCTTTGCTATCCATACTCCATCCAGAGAAGTACACCACAAAGTTAGCAACAATAAACCTTTTGTTATCACACTTTAAATATTACAACTGCACAACTGCACAATTACTATTAATAGTATGATTAAATTTCATCAATGGTATTGCTAATTGAGTATTCTGGCATCTGGGTTTTCTGGCATTTATTGTATGAAGACTCTCACTTCCTTTTGTGGAAGGTGCTGCTGCAGATTTGAAGCACCCAGGCAAAAAAAAAATCAGTAGAGGAAGCAAATACTTTTCTGAGTATCTTTTGAGACTGGGGATGAGGGAAGGGACTAGCTAAAAATTGGTGAAAGCTTGTTGACTCTTTTCGTCATATTTGCAAAATTAATAAATTAATATTTATAATTAATAAACTTAATAAACAAAAAGAATCTGTCATTCAAAGTACTAGCAGTAATGAATGATGACTGTTTGTAGAAAAATATTCACATAAATTTCAATCAGCTGTTTGTTGGTTTGTTTGCTACCCCAAACCCCATTCCTCACACCTGTTCTTTAGGGGATTGAAAATGCAATCTGTCTTATCTCTCTCTTGCAAAAGCTGTCCTGTAACTCAAGTAGTGGTAAAAATTTGGTTTAGGAACATACTAGACTGTAAAATGAAATTGTACAAAATTTAGGACATGCAAAAAGCACATCAAATGAGACCCATTTCTTACAGTGGTTCATACTTATGCTGCTATGGGAAAGAAAGAAGGATTTTTTTCACACCCAAACAGATACTTAATTTTAGCAAAAGACCAAAATAAAGCAAAAGGGGAAAAAAGGAGAGGAGAAGGGGAGGAAAGAGACTTTAGAAATGGGAAGTTCTCCAGTATGATATAAGCTTTCAAAGATATGAGAGGTCTTTAGAGATGCATGCCAGGCAACATAAAGCCAGATGTGCTTCTTAGAAGAAAAGTTCTGTGAACAGGGCAACCAATAATGATCCCGACTGGCTGCCTTGGTTAGTAAAGAGGCCAAAGAATAGACTGAGGAAGTTGTCTTTTATAGGGTTTTTATTATTTACATACATGAAATATTCAGGATTCTAACATTATCTAAAAAAGGGTTGCCATAGTAACGACAGTTGTCATGAAGGGATTGTCTTTTTATACAATGTGAGCACATGCATGACTTACTGGGTATAGCACAGTATGGAAGTGAAGGAGGTTATCGACAAAACAGTACCAAAAGAGAGTCTAGATTTTCTCTTTGAGCCTTTCCCAACCTCTCCTGGATATATTGAGACTGCAGCTCCCAGGTTTTTCTCTGGTCATGCTGGACAGGAAATCTGGAAAATGCCACCTTGGGAAGACTGGGATAAATGCAAATATCAATACCTGTAAATAAAAAATACAGATATGCAGTCTAATTTTCCTAGTTTTTACTTGTGTATGCATATGCAAAAAACAAAAACAAACCAACAAGTCCAATAGATCTCTTTCTCTTCATTTTTGTTCATTTGCCTATTTGATTTTTATAATCAGAAGCATCCAATAGTGACAGAAGTACAAAAGGAGGCAGAGCTTCTATTGTGTTGATATGATTCTATTTTGGTTATTTGGCCACATTTCATCCCCAAACACCATGCATTATAATTTCCACATTGTTACATTGTTATACTTCTGTACATATTACAATGCACCTCATGTAGTTTGGTTAAAAAGAATACATCAAATATTCATGAATAAATTAAGAAGAGGAAAAATCCACTTGCAAAGGTACCTATAATTTGTTTATAATTCCAGTCCTCTCTAGGATATTCATTGGATGTGAATTTCCAACCACAAACAAGTTGAAAAACACCAGTTAAGGCTGAAGTAACTGGAAGAGCAGATACATAGCTACAACTACTCTGTGGCTTAATTTACACAGGCCAGTTGGAGATTTCGCTCCTTCCTTCCAAGTCATCATCCTTTGCCTGGAATAGGAGTTCCCCAATGGCTGGTGTGAATTATTATTTCGATGAGCCTTCCAATATATCCCATATCCTGGGGAGTTGAGGTGTGTGTATTGGGAATTGATAGTGTTTTTAAGAAGAGACTGGTATTCAAATTTCAAAGCATTCAGTCCATGGGGTTTCTAGAATTCCATACCAAGTTTTTTTTTTATTGATCCTAAAATCTGCAGATGGCTCTTTCTTTCAATTCAGCCATGATGTTCTTTTGGAACTTTGTGGATGCTTAAAGGCCATTTACTCCCAAATCATTATTTCTTTTTATAAAGCCCCATCCCACTATCCAATGGTCTCACCTCACAGGTCTCTGCATGACAAAAGGCATTTTGTTTTTGTTTTTTTATGCTTCACACTTTAAAAACCTTAGACCCTCATGGTTCAGCCTCCCTTTTCAATACTATTTCTCTCCCTCCTTCTGCCTTTGCTCTGCTTAGCAGGTGTGAAATATTAATTGCCACACTGGGGACTGGGCATCAGTCTGCCGCATCTGACTTAAATATCATTCTCCATGGCAAGTGCAATGATTAGGGGAGGGAGGAGAAACAGAAAGGCCTTTTTAAAATAGAAAATAACTTCCCACATGCCTCTTAATTAAAAGTCATGCTTTGCTTCATACTGAGATATTTTGGCTAATTACGAAGGGGGGTACATAATTTGTCACCTCTTTTGCTTTTGTTCTGCCACGTCTCTCAGTGACAGCATCACCAAAATGTGATGTACTGCTCAGTCAACAGTTCCAGATGCTCCTTTGCAAATCCTGAAAAAGCCACAGCAGAAAATTTAAAATCAGATTTTTTTTAAAAAAAAGAACTGCATATTTTCCCTTACAAAAACAAATAATACAAACACTCACACACACACACACAAATCTAAGCAAAAAGAACAATGTCTACATGCCTTTATAATGAACATTTCTTTCCAGGCAACATTTAATTCACGAAAACAAAAAAGCCAACAGACATGTGATTATGGTTACAAAAGGTTACATGATTATAACTGGAAGAATCAATAAAATCTCAATTGTGAAGAACAGATATAAGGAAAACTTTTACAGCATTTTACACATATGCTTACTTTGTACAAGAAAAGAAATTAGTTCAGCTGTCAAGCATTTTGAGAATATTAGCTAACATTTAAATATACTGTATATTTTTTTCCAGCTTCCATGGTTGCCAAGGAAACCTTGAGGACACTTAGATCATGTCTGATAAAAACTGAAATTAAAAAAAGTACTTGATCAAATCTGCCAGTCATGAGAAGGAATAGAGAACTGCAAGGCTAAAGCTTGCAAGGAAGGAACCAGCATCTCAATAGAACTACTATGTAAACCCTGAGCAGGTGTCTCTCAACTCAAAAGTATGTCTATGTATGTGCTGAGAGGCAGACAGATGGGTTGTGGGTGGGGAAACAGCCAAACATCTATTAACTCAAAAGAGTGGGAGAAAGTGGCTTGAGATTTAAACTCTAAGACTCACATACACATATATGGTTAGATATCCATATATGTTACATTAGATATTCATGTTTTTCTATATATCTATATATGTTTTGACAAATAAAATAAATAAATAAAATGTTCTGCAATAGACAGATCTCTGCATACATGTCTTCTTTCTTGTCCTTAGAAAAGCAACTTATCTAGCAGTGCTGAGTCTGTGACATTTCAGTATCTAATATCTAAAGCACGGGTGTCAAACTCACTGCGTCACATGGCTGTCATGTGACATTTCACAATGTTTTTCCCATTCGCGGAGCTGGGGTGGGCGTGGCCTGCATGTGATGCATCTGGCCCATGGGCTGCCAGTTTGACATCCCTGCTCTAAAGGGAGGCTTGGGTTTCTGAGACTAAACATTGATAGTGATGCCTGGCTTAAGATCTGAGAGCAACCGGGCATCTATGAGCACAAATATGCCATGAGTATCATTTTTGATATGCTCCAAACTCACTGTATGATTAACTCTAATTCTAAAAAAATCTTTTAGTTTATTTTAAACATACAGACAAACCAGAAATTTGCAAGCTAAATGCCAGAAATATCTCAGAAGTCTTCATTGTGTAAAGTATTTTAAAACTCCTTCTTATCAGTTTCTCTGGATAATTCCAGTCCTGGTATTATGAATAAGGGGGAAAAATTCTTCATGCTATGAATGATTTTATATACTTCAATCGTATTCCTACTTGGTTGCCTTTTTTCCCAAACCAAAATCTTCTAAATATTTTAGCTTTTTCTCATAAAGATGTTTGAATCACAGTTGAGTTGCCCTTTTCTACTGCTTTGTCAACTGCATTATATTCTTCCTCAAAGATAGCAACCAGAACTTAAATAATCCAGTGTATATGCTTTCCAGAACTCAGAGGGAATAAATTACCGTATATACTCGAGTATAAGCCGACCCGAGTATAAGCCGAGGTCCTAATTTTACCCAGGAAATCTGGGT
>JANHJO010003393.1:75892-88930 GCA_032468235.1 Pseudoxyrhopus heterurus | reverse complement strand
GATTATTGAAACTTACCAGTAGCTGCTGCATTTCCCACCCTCGGCTTATACTCGAGTCAATAAGTTTTCCCAGTTTTTATAGGTAAAATTAGGTACCTCGGCTTATATTCGGGTCGGCTTATACTCGAGTATATACGGTAAATGTAAGTCATTTTTTTTTGCTTTTAAGCAAAATTTTGCCTTTTTTATAAACGATGTCAAGATTCAAAAGCCTATTTTTAGGATAACAGACTAAGTATTCACATAATAATAATAATAATAATAATATCCATAATAAACCAAAGGTCTCATTTATTGTGAATTCACAATTCAGACAATTGTTTTTCAGGCAGACTCATATGTTATTACTTTTATTTTACTTTTAGTAAAGCTATTTAATATGCTCAGGCTGTGAGAAATAAAAACTCATTGTGGTGAACATTGGTCCTTTATATTTTGTTGCATACTTTGTGTTGTGCGTTATGTAGCATATCTTTGTGTCATGTAGTCATTTTATGGTTACAAATTGCTCTGAAAATAAATTGGAATTATTTTCCTAACTCTCTGCATTCCACATGGCATAAGAGTCAGCCAGATATATTTGAAAAGAAGGGTACTTGCAAAAGTATCTTATGATACTGTGTACTATATCGGCAGAGCTGCACTATTCTTAGCCCTAGCTAGCAGTTTGAGTCATGCATGGAAATAGCATGGAAGCAGAAACTAGTGCAAAGTTAGTTTGTATTGGAGAGAGGGGAACATTGAATTGTGTGTTGCATGTAGAATACTTCTTTAGTGGTTCTCCAAACGCAGCAAGATAAACAATTTGCTGCCAGACCTCAATAGTGCAAATAATGGCGGATTAATTTTCTAACAATTTTTGGTGATAAATTAAGAAAAATAGGTGTATTATTTCTCCAGTTAGTTTAGCATCTGGTTTGGTTTGAGTTTATTCTGTCCTACTATGAGTATGTCTGATTGTTAGATGCTGTTCCTTGGGCTTTGATATAATGTTACTATGTTGTTTTATTGTTTTAATCTTGTTATTGGATTGTGGAATGTCAGCTGCTTAAAGTTTGATTGTTTATGACAATTATGCAGTGAAGAGTTTAATCAACAAATATGTTTCTCAAACAAACAACAACAACCCAAAACTCTCTGAAGAAAGACGTTTCTCACCTCCTCACTATATTTACTGACATAGGAGTATATTTCATTGAGTGCACTCAGCATGTTGAAATCAACATAGTGCAGACGTGACTGTTCTGCGAGGTAGGCATTCATGTCTTGGTCACTGATGGCTGGGAGTTTTGCGATATCTGCATAATACCTGCAAAGTAATGGAGAGAATGTTTCAGAAACAGAACTGGCTACTTAAAGCACAAATGTTTGAGAGAAAAAAGAAGCAACAATCAAGAATGAATTGGGTTGAAGCCACAAGTCATTTCTGCAGGAAAACTATGTAAAGGTCAAAATGAACAAAGCATCAGGTTGATTTTGTAAGATATGTGATGAACCTTAAAGTGAAAAACATGTTTCCCTACTATGCTCATGCCATAATAAATGCACAATAACAGAACTTACTAGCAATGTTGTTAATACATTGTTGCATTGTATATACAATATTATATAGTGACAATTATTTGTGATATATGTATATCACAAATCTAATAACAATTCTACTTATTAAGTACTTCTATAGTTGTATAAGAAGAAACCCAGTAATAAAGCTAAAACTATATCTAATTAAATGTATAGAAAAAGACTTATGTAAGAAAGTAAAATATGACAGCTGGAGTTTACAATGACAACAATATTTGTTTATATTTTCCTCTTTGGTATTATTTTTACCATAACATTGATGTTATTCTATTTTTCAGTAAATATTATCTGGATTCTTTCCAGTTAGGTTTCAGATCTGGAAACAGTAATGAGATTGATTTTAATTGCACTTGTTGGTAGCAATAGCAATAACACTTATATACTGCTACATAGTGCTTTTTAGCACTCTCTGGGAGGTTTATAATGTTAGCATATTGCCCCCAACAGCCTAGGTCCTCATTTTACCTATCCTGGAAGGATGGCAGTCTGAGTCCACTTCGAGCCCGGTCAGGATTGATCTCCAGCCTGTGGGCACAACTTAGTCTGCAGTACTGCATTCTAATCACTGTGCCACCAGGGCTCATGGCATCTGGTTGGATCAGGATGGCAGTTCGTCTAGTCTTGATCTCTGGTAACTTCCGATAATGGTATAATTCTTCTGGATGAACATAGTCATTGGTAGTGGGAGGCATGGCATTGTTGTGGTTTTCTTCTTTTTTCTGGGATTGACTCCAGTATTGACTGGGGAAGGTCTAGCTCTAAGCCCCTGCTTTGTGGAATTCCACAAAACAGGGATCTTTCTTTCCACTTCTATTTATCATCTACATTAAGCCACTGGGTGAGGTGATATGATGATGGGGGAAAGTAATATCAGTATGGTGATAATATTCAATTATATATCTCCATCCTGGGCTGACCAAGTGATGCTGTCAAGATTCTTTCTTAGTATCTGAAAGCTGTAGGAGTCTTGTTGGGGTCTGGCTTAGCAAGACTGGACCATCCCTACCACCCAAGGACTTAAAATCTTTAGTTCTAAATGGGTTAGTAGTGTCGCAGATGGTGCCAGTGTTAGGAGATCCTCCTAGGCTCCTGCCTCTGTTTGGAAACTGGTAGCAGCTGTGGCTAGGACACTATTGAATAGATCCAACTTATACACCAATGGGCATACCTCAGTGTGCCGTGAAATAGCCCAACTTCTTAAGCTATTGTGGCTTCTACTGTGCCTCTAGGTACAAATCAGGATGAACCACTATTACCACATTTTTATGATGCAGGGCTGGATTATGCATGTAAACTGCCTGTCTGCAGGTATTTTGGAATCTGTAAATGTATCCTTAATACTGAACTTTATGAGTAGGGAAGAAAACACAACTGCCACTCAGAATGCCATCCAGATGCAGAGTGAAATGATACTGGACTCAATAACTGCAAGCGTGGGGAAGCACAAAAGTGTCTTACCATGCAGCACATACCCTTTACTTGAATACTGACCTTTCTACCCAACTTTTATAGCTGGGTATATCCTTGGCATACAGCAGCTTATTGGAGGGGGAATCCTTGCCCAGTCGATGCTCTGAGGTGGAACATGAATCCATAAAAGTCTGAGCTACGACTGAGAGGCAGGCATCGGTAATACTTCCCTTGTGGATATCAAAGACGAACTGTGGATTTTTAATTACATTCACCCAGAAGCGGAGAGGAAGACTGTATGACATAAATATGCATTATAAATAAAAAAAATAGCAACATATTCCTACAATCACAGCTTTCCTTTTTTATTTTCACAAAAATGTTAAATAAGAATGGTAGTAATAATAATAGCAGAAATGAGGAATATAGTACTGTACATTCCAATAATGTAGCACTGTATTATTAATGGTATTTGGCAACCAAGGTAGACTAATCATATTTAGCATTATACTCCAGCCAAGATGGATATCCTCTTTCTAAACACTGTTAAAATCAAAATACTGAATTATTAAGGAGCTATTGGATTTGAATTTATTGAACTATTTGACTTATTTGGGTTTATTTGAACTATTTGAATTATTTGGCCAAAGAAGGAATTCTTTCTTTTGATTGAGATAATCCATTTTCCCCTCGAAAGTTTTATTCTATTCTTGCTCTCCATTTCTTTTAGTTTTAGTGCAATAATGAGTATCTTCAATATATATTCATTAAAACTCTCTTCTCATGGATTTACAGTAGTGTGTTCCAACCTAAATATTACCAGTGGTGATATTTTTCCCCTCTTCCTTTTATTCTTAAGATGGAAAACATTATTCAGTTACTAGGTAATCTATCACTAGGTGCCACTGTTTGCCTCTTTTGCCCATTAATACCAATATTATGCACAGAGGAGAGAAAGAAGTCCAAATCTCCATGTAATATAAAATCCACAATAACTAGCAACAGAAAAAGAACCATAATATGAACAAGGTAACACATTTTTATTTCCATTTTCCAGGGTTAGGGGGCGGGACCCCAACATTACCAAAGATAACAACTCCTTTGAATAGAATGTTGTAAAGTTCACTTGAAATATGAATAAAAAACTAAATAGGATACCATTGTTTTTCTCTGTAACCCCCCAAAACAACAACAAAAACAAAAAAACCCACACAACACTCTAACCAACCCTAATCAACAGCAAAGACCCAAAAATATCTTTTTCTTCTTTTGATTCCTCTATTGTTGCTAGCTAAAACTCTGCATTACTGAAGATCTAGGTATCAGGAAATTGAGGAAATGCTATTTTCTGAGGCTCCTGATGCCTTGATTGCTGTTTTTGCAGCATTCTAGGCATGACTTGTAGAAGAGGTAGTCTAGGTCAGTAAGAAAATGCAAAAGGTGCTAAAATCAATTGCTGGCATTTCCAATTAGACTGTGTTGCAGCTGATGTGAAAAATCTCTGCTTTATACTCTGGACAATGGCTGCAAGTCAGAATATAAGGTCTGGGGCTAAATAAGCAAACTGACTATCTCATATTAACAAAACCCCTCTTTCCCCTCTTTCTGATTTTCTGAGATTTTGTATATCTTTACCATTGACAGTTATCAGAGCTTCATGCTACTAATATTAATATACTGTATAAAGAAAGCCTCAATGAGCAAACTACACCAATGCTTTGTGTTATTTCAAAAACAAAGTACAGCAATCCAATCTTCAATGTGCCAGTATGAAAAAGGAATACCTCCTCCCCCCATTAAATTCAGTAACTGATTGAAGTACCTGAAACTGCACAAGCACTTTCTGAATTGTGATAAATCTTTCACATCACAATGGTCTGAAGGTCTCTAATGTGGGGATGCTGTTGTGCCTTAGGACTTGAGCAATTGTCCAAATGCTGAGACAAGAAAGGTTCCCCAAATTAGGGGACCACCATATCCATCAAGCTGGACAGTTGATATGAAATACATATTGTGAAGCATACTGTTTAATTTATTAGGTATCTTGTTAGCTCCAAAGTTTCAGTTATCTGCCTATAAAATATCCGTATGGAGGTCTAGAAGGAGATTCTTTGTTCTTTGGGGGAAATCTGACATGAGCATCAAAGTTTGTAAGGAGCAATGGGTTTTGCCTTACTGTTCTCCAATGAATCTCATTTTTTGGAATAAACACTGAGGCAGCAGAGGCCTGCAGACCCCTGGAATTTGTTCTTTTTTTTTAATGAGTTTAATGAAATGCTTGTCACAGAGTAATCCCTTTTGGGAGGATTCTCCATTGTTCCAAATCTTCGTTGTCTCAGGAGATTTCTTAACTGTGATTTGGTAGAGCTTTGAAAATGCTTCCGTGATCTTTTCCACTTTGATAAGCATACGTGACATTTTTACAGAGGTTTTCAGAAATTTATTTTGAACAGGGCATGATGTATCTTTAGAATAAGCATGATGAAAACATCCCTGTGATGCCTGTGAGATGTATGTACATAAGGGAAGATCAGTCAACTCAGAGTCGACTGTTTAATGAAGTACTCCCACAACTGGCTCCATGTAGCTCTTTAATTGAATTTACTGAACAAGACCGCAATTATTTGTTCACATTGGCATATCATCTTTTGGATCTTTTTGTTTATGAAATAAATGATTCAAATACTAAACATGTTTCATTATTGTCTATTAAACTCCTTTTATTTACTAATTAACTAGAATAACATTCAATGGCAAAGACACAGCTGAGTATGGAGGTTCTTATGCTACCTCTTTTCTGTTGATATATCAGTTGCTGGCAGGTAAGAGAAGAAACATAGGAGCATAGAAGAAACATAGGAGCCTAATGTTTTCCCTAGGGTGTAATTTGAGAGTTGAGGTGTTGTCTGTGTCCATTTTTTCATCATAAATTCGTCTTGAGAAAAAAAGGGATATTCCTATTTTTTTTATTTGTAGAATTTATATCCCATACTACGTTGTTGTATTTACAATCTGAAAAACTCAAAATAAATTACTTAAAAAAAAAGATAGTTTAGACCAGATACTGTCAGGAGCACAGAATCGGGACCATCTGTTAAATTTCAGCAAAGCAGATTGATTCAAGTCTATAAACAAGAATCTAGTCATCTAAAGTTCAACTCTAAATTGGTACCAGATAAGGGTCAATGAAATCCAGGAAGGGTTGGACTTGAACCATTTGTGGGAACATAATGACTCTAACATGATGACACATTTAATTCCACATTCCAGCTCTGCCTGCTCTTCTCCTACATGTACAGACTAAACTCTATGTTTATACAAAAGGATTTTTGGTTCTGGCTTTCCTTTGTATTGAAGTCAGCCAATCTATTACATGAATCTGAGAGTTAGAAAATCTGTAATAACAACATACATGTTGAAGAAATCTGGCTGACCACTTGAGTCCTATGTGGTGTGTTTCATTAAAACTATTAATGGGAAAGTATCCTATTATCCTAATACTGACTGGAGGTAGAATTCTTTTTTAATGTGTGCATGGCCAGATGCAATACTGAAAAAAAATCATAACATTCTTTGAAGAGCTTTCCCACAATCCATCCGGTAGATAGGCACCTGTCCATTTGTACAATGCAAGTCTTATTTTGTTAGGATTTGGTCATGCTTTTCTATCCAAACAGCAAAGAACAACTTTTTAAAGAGATGTTAGAAACTAGTCTTTTAAAATCAGACATTGGCAGTCAAAACTGAACCACAATTTATCTTTTGGGTAACAAAATAAACAAGCTGTTTCTTATTGCTGTCTCTCAAGTATATGGCAAGGTATCTAAACTCAATAAAATAATAAACTACATTCTAATCAGATGAACTGTCGTGTACCCGATGCTGGCGAGATTCTTCACTATTCAAACTTATTGGTTGTGTCCAGTGACCATTTCTTCATTCTTCAGCAGTGTGTAATTCCCAAGAAATTGTTACACTTGTTCTCATTCCACATTAGTCTGCCTGACCTTCAGTTGCAAGCAAAACACCTTACCCTCTATGGGATTTCAATCTGTTATTTTTTGTCCATCCAGTGGCAGTACAGAAAAAAAATGTTTTTCAGGAAAAAAAGAGAGAACAGAAGCTGTTTTTAGAAAGAGTAAATTCTATTGTACAGGGGCAAACAATTGCTGATAGAAAAAAATGCAGGCAGAACATTATTATTTTTTTCATTTGCCACTTGCTCAAGGCTACTGAAAAGGACAAATGTGCCTACTCTTGCCCCCACCTCACAAAACTGCTTTATAATAACTGGTTTTCCAATCTAGCAAATGTAACATTTATCTTTAAGTATTTGTATGCAGAAAGGCCTCAACTTTCACTGGTGATGCTCGTAGTTATAATTTCTCAATCAAACTGGTAATTCATTAAATACAAGAAGTTGACTATAAAAGATATGGAATGGCAGTATATGGGTTAATGCAACTTAAAGTATTATTTAACTATATATTTCCAATTACTTATAACAATTTCATGTTAACAGAAAATATGAATCAAAATATATTATCAGTAATTTGGAAAGAGAGGTATTCATTCCTTAGGTTTAACCCCAGGCATTTCCAATTAAGGGACATCTTATAAATATTTGACATTGAGACTACTGAACATGAGTTATTACTTAAGTCCAGTATTTCAACAGGATTTAAAATGAATGAACTTGGTTTGGATCCTATTCAAAGCATCTTAGTTTAAATTGCTAACGAAGATAATTATCCTATTATCTGATTCATAGTGCAACAACTATATGAATCTATATGGTCACCCTTCAAAAGAAAAGATTTAAATGCTTGGTTGAAACTAACATCTCTTCTTTTCCAGTCCAGATTATTTTTCAGCTGATATACATAGAAGCTGACAACGGTTGGATAGTTCTCCATATTAAAGGCCTCTATAATCTGGCAGCCATGGAGATAGAGGGGAAATCTATGCTCATCAGTACCACTTGTTAACTCTAAATGTCCTTTTATTGAGGATTTCAACATTTTATCTTAAAATGCATTCCCTAAAGCTTTTGCAAAATTGTTTTTAGCTCCTTGCAGCAGAGAATTTAGCTTTGGCAGACCAGATGATTAGAGGGTTTTGAAACCAGAAGGGATTTGCATGTGTGGTTTATACACATAGGCACATATTGCCATTTTTTATGAGTTTCTTCTCTATGCACTGTCAATTTCTAACCCAGGGAACTATAAATCCTAAAGTAACAGCCAGGATAAAGATGCAAAAGCAACAATTATTTTAAAAATACAGAATATAAATTGCTGCTTGGAAGTTATATTTAGCTGGAGCTCAAATTTATATACAATGCCTTGCCTGGATATCCTCAGAAAACATTTGGGAAATAGATTCTAAATAATCACGTATATATATCTATTCAATTGAAAGCTGAAACAAGTAGCCACAACTCTCTATTTGGGTTCTGCTTCTTTAGTTATTGCATTTCTGATAGCACCTTGTAAATTCTACTTTGCTCAAATGCTAGAAACAAAGCATTATACAAAATAAGATATGCTATCTCAATTACTTTTAAGGCTTTGAGAATTTGGAAACAAAAGATCAAGCTAAGGAGAGTTTTTTGACTCATCTGACTGAAAACTGGTTGTCTTTGATGCAAACAGTGAAAGCCCTGTGATAATCAGGAGCAATTTGTTCATCTGATCTCTTCCTCTTGCACCTCAGAAGACTTGTAAAAAGGATAGCTTATGAAATTCATAGAAATTTAGTGGAATTCTACTTACAATACATGTCTAAATCACATAAATGCTGGATTTTTTTTTACAGCTTTTCCTGTCCTGTCAAATGCCTCTTTTCACTAATCAGGTTAGTAAAAAAAACAGTTTTTTCTCTTCTGACCTATTCCACTATTTAAGTAATAAAGATTACATTTATGGCTCTGAAAGTACATTATTCAATCACGTCTAGATGTGATAACACTTTCACTTAATGGAATAATTAATATGTACAGAATAATTAATGAGAAATTGGAATAAATCAGTCACAAGTCTCAGTTTGAAAATAAATGGTTATGCAGCAAGGGACTTAAGTGAAATTATTCTATACTTCCTTATTACAAATCTTGTGTATTTTCCGAAGCCTTAGATTTATCACTGTCAAGAACAAAGTATTCATGAAGAGCACTTAGGGTCATCTGCTTAGAGGAACAATATGTGTGTCCTATGGAATATACAGAAAACCTCAGAACTGAGACTCTGAGATTGTCTGCTTTGTATTTAAAAGCCATTAATAATTGAGTTATTATCCTCTTTCCAAGCTACTTGCTGACTAAAATTGCCACTGTTGTATCAAATAAGGCAAGCCATCATCATCTTAGACTACTAGAAGTCAATCAGATTTTGATATTAGGATGCTGGGTTGTGGTCATACGAGCATTATATTAAAGAGCAAAAATGGAACATATACACAGGGGTGGGTTTCTATCAGTTCGCAACGGTTCACCCAAACCGGTTGTTAAGGTCAGGCTGTAGTAGCAAACCGGTTCGGTTGGTGTCTATAACAAAAGGGGGAAAAACATTTTTTTGGGCCCACCCACCCACATGGATGCAATAGGTACTTTTATTTCCTCTGTTTTCAGCACAGCTGATGGGCGCGGCAGTGTGCCTCAGCAAAATGCATGTGTGAAGCAAATCAGTAGTTACACCAGTTGAAAGCCACCCCTGCATATACCCATTATCCAAGAGATATTTTATATATATTTAGTAGCATGGATTATGAGATGTAATGTAACATAAAATGTTGTAGAGTTTTTCAGACTATCTTTTTAAATTGATCATGCCATGTAAAATAAACTTGCTATACTCAAAGTTGGCACAAGACTGCCTAGATAAAATTTGTGTTATTGTCTGGAGAAAGCAGATGGTGCTAAACTGTATACTGACTACCTAGAAAATAACAAAGAAAAAAGAACAATAAAAGCGTCAGAAACTACTTGGCTGGAAATGGAACTGGGTACACTAAAAATCTTTCTTTTTCTAGAAGTAATTGAACATAAAACATAGAATAAAGATTTCTCAATAAAGAAACTTGTTTTTATTTTTTGCATGATAAAACCACTGAAGATCTGTGATAATATTTGTCTGAATGACTTCCAACTAAGTTGTAAGAGAAAAATGTCTAAGCTATGATATTCTCTTGAATTAAATATCTAGTACATGGAATTTGGCAACTGAATAATGTAAATGGATTCTCCATGCTCTTATTTTATGTGCTATTGTAACACTGGAAAAATAAATATATGGATTAGAGATCTGATTACATTTAGTATCTATGAATGGATTACCTATAAATATAGACATGGTATGGATAAATATAAGGAAATATGGGAACAATTTATGCAAAGTACAATTAGTTAAAAACAACATGATATCAATATGAATGTATTAGAAACACCCACATACTTGACTAATGTTTGTATTAGGTATATATAGAATTATAACCAGTTATTATTCTAATACCAGTTTGTACTCTATATCTTAATTTTTCTGTTGTATTTTTTCACTTATTTTTAAAGCACTTATTTTTTATAATATATTTTGTTTTGAAGACAACAATAAATGTATATAATATCATCAAGAGAGTAAAAGAATTGAAATGTAAGTCCCAAAGGTGTTTTTTCAAGAGGCAACTGTACTTCCTGGGTTTTTTCTTTGAAGACCTTTCGCTTGTCATCCAAGAAGCTTTTTCAGCTCTGACTGGATGGTGGGGAATGGAAAAACTTATACTCCTTGCAGACAACCGGTCATTTGTATTCGTTTAGAGAATCATTGAGGCCACATGAAGGTTTATCTGTCTCATCAGGGTGAGTAGTGCTTCAACCACTCTCTAAAAGAACAGAAATGACCAGCTGTCTTGAATGAGAAGTGAAATGTCTTCAAAGAAAAACCAGAAAGTCCAGTTGCTGCTTGAAAAAGCACTTTTGGGACAACCATGACCTGGATGACTGAGAATCTCAAATTGAAATGGAAATTCGCTGGTCACAAAGCAAGGAGAACTGATGGCAGGTGGACCAAGGCAATCATAGAATGGATCCCACTTGATAAAAAGTGTCCATGAAAGAGACCTAAAACAAGATGGATTGATGACATATGCAAGTATGGTGGGGTCAATTGGCAAAAGGAAGCTCAGGACCATATTGGTTGGAAACATGTGGAAGAGGCCTTCATCTTGAGTGGATAGACAATGATTAAAATGATGATGATCACACACACACACACACATTACTATGTTTCTTTTAGATTTTATACATTTACCCTTATTTGTGTAGATATGATATACAGAAAGCATAATTAAATAAAATTGTGTCCTTCTTACCAGTTGCTCTTCCAGGTATGCCTCACATCAGTGTCATGGATGCCATGCTTATCTGCTTGCTCATCTAGGAAATCAAACATATATTTGATAGCCAGTGGGAGAGCGCTGCCTCGATGCACAGTACTGAACAAAGTCTCGAACAGGTCATCCACAAACTTTTGCAGTGTACCCTGATGGAAGTAGAGACCAAAGTATGGGTATTATATCATAAGTTATCAGCTGGTGCAAAGCTACCGCCATTAATTTATATCCCTGGATATGAGATATAGCAAGTATCATATTACAGTATGTGATTGGGGGTGGGGGAGAACTATTGCCTATGTAAGATGAGATAGTGTCATGTTAGGAATGAAGACAGATTAGGGAAAGCAACAAAAACCTTTGTCTGCATTATTTAGATTTTACCAAACATTCACTTTGATGGGTTTATAATTGTTTTATAATAATTATAATTATTGTTACATATAATTCTCATATGTATATAAGCATTATATTATTATAATTGTTTTACTTAAACATTGTTTTTATTATTAATATGCAATAAGACAAAATCAGCATGACAATATATGGCTAATGTTTACCAAAAAGAGATACGGGATGTAAGATTTGGAATTACCTTTGTAGCTAGGAGCCGTGTCAAATAGATCTCTGATACCATCTTACTTCCCCGATCACCTTCCTTCTGGTCACCATGGTCATGGTTTTTGACTAAATGCCAGACTTTCACTCCACTCTCTAGGTCAGGAGTGATCATGGGTGCCCTTGAACGAAGACTATCTGGGCTACCTGTGTACCGAAAGGTGGAATCTGGGGAGAATGAAAAAAGAGGTTGGGAAGGGACAAAAGAAAACAGGCATATATATATTTTGGATTTTACTGTAACTCTCTAATAGTAAATACAACTTCAGTTTATAAGGAAAGAAATGACTATACAATCCCAATGTTTCCCAAAGCCAATCCTATATTTAGAACATTTTTGGTTGAAATATTTTTCAATGTTTTGTTATGTATTTAATCTGCTGACTGCAGTTGTTCTTGATTCATAGAACAAAGCTTACCAAAGTTTTCTGAACTATGATAATCTTGGCTTCTGTACTGAAAATATATAGTAGATGACTCAATTTACAAGGCATATTATCAGAAATACCTTTCTATGTGAAAAAAAACTTGGCTATCAAATACACATTGCATCTGTTTGATATTATTTTTCATTTTCAAGTAAATGTTTCCTTTATTATGACCAATTTAATCTAGTTTCTTAATTTTCTATTCTTCTACTTGGTGACAATCAGATTAAGGGATCCCCTTACATTAATAGGAGAATGAGTGAATTATTACATTTTTTCTCCAAAGCTTCACTTCTGATTCAAAGTGATTCAAAATCTGAATATTCCCTTGGATGTATTTAAAAGGTGAAAGCACTGAATCATTCCATTTAAAAATGAAACTCTGTGCCAATAAATGATGCAAATGTAGACAGTAAATGCACACTTTTGCTTGATGTCATTTCTGCAACCAGAAGTGTCAATATCAACATTCACAACAACTACCGTATTTTTCGGAGTATAAGATGCTCCAAAGTATAAGATGCACCCAGCTTTTGGGGAGGAAAAAAAATCTGCCTCTGCCTCCCAGCAATTTGTCTCATTGAATCAGGCTGAAACTGAAACAGGATTCAGAACA
>JANHJO010003393.1:57628-75792 GCA_032468235.1 Pseudoxyrhopus heterurus | reverse complement strand
ATGAACAATCTGAAACATCATGAAGAAGTTGATGAGCTAAAGAGTATGAAGACATCCCCCCCCCGGCTCATACAAATGGGGATCCCCCAAGCCTTGTTCTTCCTCACTGTAGCAGGGGTTGTGGGGTGGAGGGATGAACGAAGGAAGAAAGCCAAGAGGTAGTCCTTGACTTACGACAACTATTGGGACAATCATTTCTGTTACTAAGCAAGGCAGTTGTTAATGAGTCATGCCTGATTTCATGACTTTTTTTTTTTTTTTTGCCATGGTTAAGAAAATCATCACAGTCGTTAAGCGAATCTGGCTTCCCCCACTGACTCTGCTTGTCGGAAGCCGGCTGAGACAGTCACAAATGGTGATCACATGACACCAGAGTGTTGCAACTATCGCAAAACACCCGCCAGGTGCCAAATGCCTGCATTTTGATCAGGTGCAACCTGATTGTAAGTGTAAGGACTGGTTGTAGATCGCTTTTTGTCAGGGCCGCTGTAACTTTGAACGGTCGCTAAATGAATGGTCGTAAGTTGAGGACAGATCATCCTGGAAAAAGTTTATCTATTTCAGGGGTATTAAACACATGGGCCGGATCCAGCCTGCAATAGGATGTGGAACTGGCCCACGGGCCGTCCTGGAGATGGCGAGACATCAGGCCCTATAACCCTGGCCACGCCCACCCAATCGACTGCAAGGACCAGGCCACGCCCACCCTGGCCCCCCAAGGGCAAAGACACAGCCCGCGGCAGGATCAAGTTTGGGACTGAAGTACATGACGTGTGAATGTGTATTTTTAACTTGTGTTTTTATATTATATTTTTTATATTTTTATATGTTTTTATTCTGTACACCGCCCTGAGTCCTTCGGGAGAGGGCGGTATAAAAATGTGTTAAAATAAAATAAATAAATAAATAAAATAAGTTTGACACCCCTGATCTATGTGATAAGAGTCAAGACTGACTTGATCACACCTACTGGTAGTCACAAGGTAACTAGCCTGGACACCCAGTCACAGCCAGAAAGAGAAATGTAACCTTAGCCCTAATTAATGAGAAAACAATACGGCCATTAGTTTGCTGGTGAAATTTATAGAAAAATACTGATTGACTAGCAATAATTCACACAAAAAATGGCAAACACAATGTACTTTAAAGAAAGAGAAGAGAAAGATAAATTGATGAACGCAATTTGATCGTTTTTCACATTTTGATGTACATTTTTAGATTTGGAGAAAGCTTTTAAGACAGTGAATAAGGGTGGAATCACGGAATGCTTTACGTGGAAATGAACTGAAAACTGGTTACTGAACATGTTTACGGGTGGCAAAGGATGACAGTAAATGCCATGTGTAATGAATGGCACAACACTAAGCAGAGAAGTAAAACAAAGATGCTCCATGTTGCCTTGATTGATGAATGTGCTTGTAAGTAATGCTTATGCTAATGTTAAAGGTGTGTCGGTTGGAGACAGGATGGCACATGCAATTTTGCGCCTGGATAATGATATATTTTAACTGAGAGCTGCAACGTTATGACTATGGTTCCGAAACATAATATATCACACAATCAAGGCTGTTGTGTTTGACGGGCAAAATGGAGCCTACAACTGCACTATATATAAGCAGAATGAAAGCAAATAGTTGAACGTGTGCACCTTTGTGGAATATTTATCAAACGTGGGAAAATAGGCAGAGAAACTGTCAAGATTGTGCAAATGTGGATAGAAAAATAGTGAGGGCGGCTTACAACACAACAATCTTACAATAAAAACAATCATAAAAACAGTATTTAAAAATATAAAAACTATATAGAACTATAAAACTTACGCAATAAAAACTAAAACCCAAGAATTTTGAAAACTCCTTGCAGCTCTTACTACCCTTAAAGACCACAACCATTCCCTCAAGTAGCACAACCCCAAGCCTGCTGGCACAGCCAGGTCTTCACAGCTCGGCGGAAGGTCAGAAGGTCGGAATGATCTGAATCTCAGGGGGGAGCTGGTTCCACAGGGTCGATGCCACCACAGAGAAGGCTCTCCCCCGCCGGCCCGCCAGCCAACGTTATTTCACTGATAGGACCTGAAGGAGGCCAATCCTGTGAGTTTTAACGGGGCACTGGGAGGCATATGGCGGTAGTAGGCAGTCTCGAAAAAAACCCAGTTCTAAGCCATGAAGAGTTTTAAAGATAATAACCAGCACCTTGAATTGCACCCGGAAGCCAACTGGAAGCCAGTGCAGCTCACGCAGGAGAGGTGTTACATGGATGCACCGAGGCACACCCATAATAACCCGCGCAGCTGCTTTCTGGACCAGCTGAAGCTTCTGAATGTTTTTCAAAGGCAGCCCCAAGTAGAGCGCATTGCAGTAATCCAGCCTCGAGGTGATGAGGACATGAGTGACAGTGAGAAGCACCTCCCGGTCCAGAAAGGGGCGCAACTGGAGCACAAGACGAACCTGTGTGAAGGTCCCCCTGGCCATAGCTGTCAATTGGTATTCTAGCTGCGGATCCAGTAGGACACCCAAGTTGTGCACCTGTTCCAAGGGGGTCAATATCTCCCCACTCAGAACCAGCGACGAACAATCAGATGGATTACGAGGACAGGACCCACAGCCATTCAGTCTTGTCAGGGTTGAGCCTGAGCCTTTTCATCCCCATCCAGATCCTTACAGCCTCCAGGCACTGGGACATCACCTCCACAGCATCACTGGTCTGGCCGGGGTGTATATAAAAAATTGGGTATCATCAGCATACTGATGATACTCCATCCCATGCCCTCAGATGACCTCACCCAGTGGCTTCATGTAGATGTTAAATAACAATGTAAGTATTATTTGCATATTGCCCCCAATCTGGCTCCTCATTGTACCGATCTCAGATAGATGGAAGGCTAAATCAACCTTGAGCCCCATCAGACCAAACTCTAGGCTGTGGGTAGAGTTTGCCTGCAATACAGTTCTACATTTTAACTACTGTGCCACCATGGCTTAATGCTACCATACATCACTATGTGATTGCACCTGATTTTACATCCTGTTTTGTTCTGATCATTAAATTAATGCCACGGCATTAAGTAAATATGATATTCACTAAGCAAACCCATTTTACCCAATGGGTGTTTTTTGTGGGAAACTGTAAGTAAACACCAGTTTGGGGCAAAAAACATAATAAATGACGACAGGATGCTGCAAATGGCCATAATTGTGAGTTGGTTGCCAAGTGCTCAAAATGTGATCATGTGACCGCAATGTGGGGGGCAACTGTTGTAACTTTGAAACCAGGCTGCAAGTAGCTCTAGTTAGGTCTTCCATAGCTTTGAACACTTGCTAAACGGCCAAACTCATAAGTCAAAGACTACCTGTAATAAATCAGGGGCATCTTCAGGATGAATAAAAAAGGCAAGATGGTAGCACATGTAAAAATATAGGATGTAACTGAAGACAAATGCCAAATTATTTTGATTTATCCAGGTTATACATTTATAACAGTAAATTAAAAAATAAATAAAATACACCCAGTTTTGTTCCATCTATAACACTGAAGTTTATCTATCTGCTATGAATGAGACCATTTGGTATTCAGCATATATTTGGTATGACTTTTATGATGGGCATCATTTATAACATCCTTTTATTATTTTTCATCCATTTTTCCACTTATCATTAAAATAGATTACCAGCAAGCACTAAAGTCAAACCAGAATAATACTTCAACATCATCATGCTTTTTATTATTATAACTTATTTTTAAAAGTTAAAGGGCAAGTTCATCATATTAAGCACATCATTTTTGTTTTATGCTGTCACAGAAGTAAAACACTGATGTTTAAAAAGAAGCTAGCCTGGAAAGTAGGTTATTCAGAACTAAAAGTTAATAAAAGAAATTCATAAAATATTGTATGATGATAGGGTCCACTAAGCAATTTATGTTGAATTGTAACAGCAGGAAAAATGCTTTGCCATTGTCTTGTGAGGTAATGTTTTGGTCGATCTTGCAATCCCAGAACTCTCTAATGCTGTGATTTAAAATTAAGTAATAATAATCACCAAGCCCAACCATAATTAATTCTTGACTGCAGATAAAATTGGCCTGATCTGTTGCCTGCTATCTGGTACATGATCTCAAAATCCCGTTCTTCAAAAAAAAAAGAAGTAAAGAAAATGGAAAAAAGCAACTCTTGCAGGATCCAATCTGGGTCAGTCCCTGGGACCAGAAGTCCAGCCTTCTCAGCTGGTCCTGACTGACTGACCCAGAATGGATCCTGCAACATTATCCTGGGACCATGTACATTTGCCTTCATTCATGAAAACTACTCTTCTCCCAGATGAAGCTCTACAGATGCCCTAGACCAGGGGTCTCCAACCTTAGCAACTTTAACCTTAGCTGGCTGAGGAATTCTGGGAGTTGAAGTCCACAAGTCTTAAAGTTGCTAAGGTTGGAGACCCTTGGTCTAGACCTCATTCCTAGGGTTTATGCTTGCTGTAAATATGGGAGTTAGACTGTCTGATTTTGAAGGTGCCAAGTTGAAGGAGGCTGGGTCACTATGACTATGAAATTCATCCAGGCTGCTTGCTGTTGTCACAACAGTGAATAATGCTAGAATTTAAGGAGGAAAGTATAATTATCTGCTATATCCTCAGGGAAGAGAACACTGGCATGTTAAATTTATGGATTCAGAAAAGGTATAAAATGAGTCCGTAAAACAAATAAACCTTGAGTGTATTGTCGAAAAGTTGGGAGAATTAAACTACTTTGACTTACAAGTTGATTCTGGAAAACAAAACAGGATTTATAGATTTATCTACAGTATGGCCAGATAAATAGCTAAGGCATTATGTTAGCCTTCTTCAGTCTGGTGCCCTCCTTTGTACTGAGTCAATGATTCCCACAATGTCTTAATATGGCCTTTGTGTCATGAGTTCTTCAATTGCAGAACTGAGCCTACGTCTCAACCTTTCTCAACCTAGTGTATTCAGAAAGGCTTCCAAAATTCCCTAACCAGTATGACTGGGGAATTCCAGAATTTCCAATTGTAATACAGATACTGTATTTTTCGGAGTATAAGACACTCCAAAGTATAAGACGCACCCAGTTTTTGGGGGAGGAAAAAAAGGGAAAAAAATATCTGCCTTGCCTCCCAGCAATTTGGCTCATTGAATCAGGCTGAAACTGAAACAGGATTCAGAACAGGAGACAAAGAAAAAAAAATCTGTGAAGCAGAGGCAGATTCCCCCCCCCTTGTTTTCCTCCCCAAAGCTCACAACAACTGATTGGAGCTGCTCTGAACCAGTCTGTGCTGAAACTAAAACTGGCTTCAGAGAGAGAAAAAGGAAAAAAAATTCTGCCTCTGATTTTTTTCTGTGCTGAAGCCAGTTTCAGTTTCAGTTTAGGCAGCTGATTGTCGAATATCCCCAATCAGTTGTTGTGCGGAGGCAGCAATCCCTGCAGCCTTGCTGAAAACCCGAGGAACAGGCAGAGGCAGCAATATGATCTGCAGTCTGGAACAGGTGGTTGAAAATGGTGGGTAGGCAGGGCTACATTCAAAGTATTAGACGCACCCTAATTTTCAGCCTCTTTTAGGGGGGGAAAAGTGCATTTTATACTCCGAAAAATACGGTAGGTAGACACACGTTGCACGCTAATACTCTTTAACCTTTGACTTTGAACAGTCAAATAGAAATCTTGCTTTACAACTAATGTGTATCCTCAAAAGAAAAATCTTTGCTTGTTAATTTTACATTATAAGCATCTAATTTAGAAAATTTTGTCTTTGATGCTTTTAAAGAAATGCTTTACAAATTAGAGTGAAGGGCATTTTTCCACTTGCAAATATTGCCAGCCATATGGTGCCATAATTTTTCCAGCCAGAAAGACAAAACAAAAATAACTTTTACTAAAAAAATATAAAGATACAAATGGACAAAATGACCTAATATAAATTCCCAAATTTCATACTGAGTTCAACTTCAGATTTTTTTTCCAGTAATTATATTTCCCTGTAAGAAAAGACAAAAAAAATTCAAAAAGATCTAAATTGACTAGAACTGTGGACTAAAATGAATAAAGTGAAATTTAACAGGCAGAAATATAAAGTTCTGCATTTGGGAGGGAAAAAAGCAGGGCACAAGTGCAAAAGCAGAAGATTGGCATGGCTTCTGTACATGTGAAAAACAACAACTGATGTCCTGGCTGAACATGTCAAATATGAGTCATTGGTCTGTGTTAGGTACTAAAAAGCCAAATATTGTTTGAGAAGGCATCAACAGGAGATGCAGATATTGGAATTACAAGTAGTCCTTGACTTATGACCACAATTGTGCCCAAAATTTCTGTTGTTAAGCAAGACATTTGATAAGTGAGTTTTGCCCCATTTTACAACCTTTCTTGCCACAGTTGTTAGGTGAATCACTGTAGTTGTTAAGTTAGTAACAAGGTTGTTGAGTGGATCTGGATTCCTCATTCACTTTGCTTGTCAGAAGGTCACAAAGGGTAATCACATAACCCCAGAATACTGCAACTGTCATAAACATGAGCCAGATGCCAAGCACCTAAATTTTGATCATGTGACTATGGGATGCTGCAACCATCGTAAATGTGAAAAATGCTCATAAATCACTTTTTTCAATGCCACTGTAACTTCGAATAGTCACTATTGTTGTAGGTCAAGGACTATTTGTAATTATTCCACTCATACTTGCCTTGGTTGTATCACATTTGGAATACTGTGTCCAGTTTTGAACACCATATTTCCGAAGGACAGTAACAAATTGGAACAATTTCAGAGGAGAGTAGCAAGATTTGAAGAGTTCTGGAAACCACTTACTATGGGGAGTTGCTAAAGTAAAGTATTTAGCCTACAGAAGAAATAACTGAGGGGAAACGCAATAGCAATTTTAAAATATTTTAAGAGTTGTCACATAGAAGGAAATATAACAGAGGGCAGGATCAAAACCAAATGGTTGAAACTGTAAGAAGATTCAGGCTAGGTATCAGGAAGAACTGGCTGACTACTTGAGCTGTGAAATAGTTGTCCCCACTTATTTTTGAATAAGGAAAAATAATATCTCTATGTACTTAATATGTTGCTTGTCCGATAATGACAATTTCAGGAGAAATTGCTTCAGATCAGTGATTCTGATACATACACAGGTGGTGTCAGTGGGGTATTCCCATTATTAATACAGCCAAGTTTATAATTCAGATAAGAGACACAACCAGTATTTGTGAAGACTTCCATGTATGCACTGTTGTTATCATAATGTTTCAGACTGAGCTCTGTGCTTAAAAAAAATGGTTCCCTCTATATTTATAAAGATATGCTTCACAAGCCTCCAATAAAAACTGTAATAAAACTGCTAGCCACTTGACACTGGGCGCAATGATGAGATTAGGCCATTAATTTGAGAGTCATGTAATTAGAACCTTTATGTTTACATCATGCAACTTGCAATCTTACCATATCTGCTAATTGAGGTCCGTGATATGCTGGCAGAAGCAGGAATATTATAAGAAGAAGTCTGTTTAGGAACAAGGGCAACTACAGAGCGATCAGAGACCTGGTAGAGAGGAAAAAAGGCATGTAAGCAGACGGAACATTGCAAGGAAATGCAGTACTAAAACATATTTCTACTGTACTGTGAGCTGAAAATGATGAAAGTTATAAATCTCATAATGAAGTGTTGGCAGCAACATATGGAATGCCATGAAGTGTCAGAAGACTAAGGAAAATGAAGGGTATATTTCCCTCCTGGCCTGTTCTGTCCCTGAAGAAAAGAACTGAGAAATGAAAAGACATATTGAAGGCATTCTCTGTCATTTTGATTTAAGATTATGTTTGATCCAATAAAAACAGAGATTCCCAAGAATTGTAGCAACCCAATTAAAGCAATAACATACTGGAAATAAAGTAGCTATAATAATGTTATGGATCATAAAAAATTCCTATTAAATCATTTTTTTTTAGTTTTTATGAACTTTAGAAGTTTGATTTATAAAGGAACAAGTAATAAAATCATCTTTCAGGGTCTTAAATGACCACTTCTACAACTAATCCCCCCCCCCAAAAAAAAGTGTGGTTGGAAATAAATCTGGGGAAATCAAATTATAAATGCATATTAATATTTATAATAAGATTTTGTTAAGGCAAAATGGCAATTCTTAATTTTAGCCACTCTATATCTATAAGTCTCAGAAAGCTTTTAACTAATCTTCATTAACAAACCTTTATTTATCTAAATTATATATTAATAATCTCTCAGTGTAAATGTGTTGCAGAAAATAAAATGGAAAAGTTTGAAATTTGCTTATTTATTCAAGCTATTCATTAGGCATCAGTTATTAACAAACTATAATTTATCAGTCTGATCTAGTAATTTTACACATACAAATAATTCTATAGGTTCATTTCTTGAAGTCAATAACACAGGGGGGAAAAGCTCCCCTTTAACACAAGAAAAGTAGTTTTTATGAAAAAAAGATGTTATTTTTAATGAGAAATATTTATGACATATATTTGAATGTGATATGAATATCTACTAGAGATGAAAATTGGTTTTTAGGATTTGAATCTTCATGTAATTTGTATGGATATGGTAGCTGGTTTCTGTACTTATTTAGTTTATAACATCATCATCTATCAAAATTAGACTTCAGGTGGTAGAGTTAGAGGCCAAAACATCCAAAGGCCATTGGTCTTTCAAAAGCTTTTTATATTCTTGTTCTGTTTAGGTAACATATTAGTTCCCAACAAAGATCAATCTGTGAGAATTTGGAGGTTTCCTGTGGGTTCCTTTGCTATTAAGACTAATAGTTATTAACTATTGTTTACAAACAAAAAAGTCACTTCTAAACCTCCTTGTTTGTATGGTTGTGGTTATGGTTGATTTAAAATTGGAATAATCCAAAAGAAATTAATTCCAAACATAAATTACTTTATCAGTTGAAACAGAATTGAACAAATATTTCATTTTTGAAATTTCTAGAATTTAATTACTAATTGTTTTTGTCACCATCATTGGCATTTTCAAGATTTCCTTCTAGAATTAGATTTGGGAATAATTTTACATAGATTTGCATGTTGGAATGAGCTATTTTAATTTACATATCCTAAAGTTATATATGAGAATGGATGTGGCTATAAAATGATATACAAAATACTTAGAGAAATTGTATGTTGAAATATATGCACATTTTCATTTTAATTTGTTAAACAAATAAATAAAACACCCAGGCAAGCTCCTCCTGAAGAAGGAGATTTGTAAGATTATTTTAATTCCACTTATACTGTTATTACACACTGTCTAAGTAAAATACAGTTCTAATCTTCTGGTGGAGTCAATTATCTGATCTGGTTTATCTCTTGGGCTGTCATAGGACAAAAGAAGAAATCTGCTAGTTGTGTATTTTGTGCAACTCGATGGGGTTGCATTGACTTTTCTGATTTAAGCATGAATATAATATATTTCTATTGGTTCATAACTCCCACAAAGTATGAGTCTATTTTGGACATTATTGGTTATTGTAGTACTTCTAAAATGAGTTACAGCTAGCAACAGAACAAAAATGGATACAACATACTTTTAATCACAGTTACTGTCTTAAACTGTATACTTGGTCTTTTTAAGAAAAATATATATCTTGGTTCCAAATAATCACCATACTATTAATTACAGTAAAATAGATTATCTTGGTTCAGGATTATATAACAAACATCACTATTATTTTGAATTTCTACTCAGAAGTCTAAGTCATTTTTTTTAAACCACTAATAACTTGCAACTAGAATGTGTTAAAGTGTCACTTTGATAGAATTTCTATTCAAGAAAAACTAGGTGCTCCCTGCAGCTTAAACAACTTTGAGTTGAGCTGATAAATGATATGTTAAGAATAGATTGTGCACATTTAGTAGCAAATTATTTCGTTTTCATTCTCATGAAATGGAAACAGCTATTACTGTCAGCTGGGGCAACAGCCTGATTAATGTAAAGGGCAAACCAGGAGCACAGGAAAATACTAGGAACTCTGCAATACATGCTCTAGGCAACTAGTACTAAAGATAAGTTAGCATGTCTTAGTCCAGCATTTTGTTTCTCACAGCAGCCAACCATATTCTTCTGGGATGCTCTCAAATGGGAGATGAAGGCATATCTATCATCTGCCATTGTTTGCCTGCAAGTGGAATTTGGAGGCATGATCTCCCTGGTCTAGAGATAACCTTGATTTTCCAAGATTAATCAGTTTTAGGAAGCTGGAATCTACAAATTTATTCAATCCTACTGTAAAGCCATCTGAGTTAGTGGCCATCATCATGTATTGCAGTCATAAATTCCAGAATTAATTATGCAGTGTATGGAGAGGGATTTTATTTTATCTGTTCTTAATCTCCTATCAATCAGTATTATTGGATGACCTCTGGTGCTACTGATTTGCATGGAAGAAAATGTTACTCTGCCCACTTTCTCCATAGCATGTTTTATACCTCTTAACCCTGTTCCCCTGAAGTCATTTTTCCCCAATCCCTTTCCTTCAAGCCTTTCCCATTAAGGAAAATATTTTCCATCATTTTGGTTGCATCTTCTGTGCTTTTTGAGCTCTATTAACTAGAATTGAAGATAGTATTATAGAGCTGAGAGAATTGAAGATAGTATTATAGAGCTGAGAGTGACATAAAGGCATTACAATGTTGGCAGTTTTATTTTCAATAATTTCCTAATGTCCCTCAGCACAGAGACTATCTTTTCAAAATTATCACCCACTAGACTGACATTTCCATTAAATTATCCACTAGAGCTCCAGTATGGTATAATATTTAAGGTGTTTAGTTATCCTCACCACAGAAAATATTTGGCTTCAGCAAGGCATATTCTATTAAATGCTTAGTTTTCTTTATTCTTTTTACTAATTTACCTAAGAAGAAACATTGAAATAACCAGCTCAAGACTTCCTGGGACTCATTTTAAAAATCAATATTACATAACAGGCCTCCTGTTTTTAGTGCAGATCTTCTTAACTAGGTGGTTTTCAGTTTGTTGTAACATGACCAGTATTTCCAACATCTAGTTCTTTCCTAAACCTTCAAATATTCCCAGTTAGCTCAGTGATGAGCTCACCTTATTACAGCAAGGGTTAAATCTACTTTCTAAACTTTATGTATTCTTTGCTTCACCCTAATCAGTACCTGCAATTGAAAATTCATTACATTCTTCTGCCATACAATTCTTGCCTCTACAATGTGATTTGCACGTATAAAAACACTGAATCCTTGGGGAAATGAATTTATCAAACAATGAATTTCTAGGATTGCAAAGGTGACTAGGAGTTTATTTATTTATTGGAATTTCTATGCCGCCCTACTCCCAGAGGACTCCGGGCGGCTCACAACAAACAATCACAGTAAAACAGTCACAAAAAGAATTTAAAATATAAAAAACTATATAAAACTATAAAATTTGGATAAAAAGCTAAAGCCTAAAATTTTTTAAAACTCACTGCAGTTCTTAAAACCTTTGTAGCTCTTAAAAACCACACCCTTCCTCAGGTAGCACAACCCCAAGCCTGCTGGCACAGCCAGGTCTTCACTGCCCGGTGGAAGGTTAGAAGGTCAGGAATGATCCGAATCCCAGGGGGGAGATGATTCCACAGGGTCGGTGCCGCCACAGAGAAGGCTCTCCCCCGCGGGCCCGCCAGCTGACATTGTTTCGCTGATGGGACTTAAAGGAGGCCAACCCTGTGGGCTCTAACAGGGCGCTGGGATGCATACTGTGGTAGTAGGCGGTCTTGAAAGTTGAGTAAGAATCTGACTCAATTATCTGTTGACTGAGTATAAATAAACCTGATGTGACATCAAGAATTTTTGGGCCCCCACATATCCTTGTAATGCACAAAAAAAGCTAAGAAAGAAAGAAATAGGAAAGATGCTTAAATTTTAAGTGGAGGTTAAATCTTATTTAACTTGGTTGGATATACTGTTTTAAAAAAAGGTTAAAGATTGCACTGGATTTTCATAAGTGCTTTTTTATAACAAAAGAGTGATTTGCTTTCTTGTATTACGGTAAAATTGACAATGCACAAGAAGAATTCAACAATCATTCACTCTATTCAATGACACAGATTTGGCAATGTTGATTTTAAAAATTATAATTGAATGCCATGCTCTTGCCTGGCTTTTCATATTATTTATTTAAAATCAGCATGACTATTACTTAACTGCTATATAGACATGGATAATATGTGTTTCTATTTAAAGAGGGATGTTGGCAACTTACTTGCTAACCTTGAAAATGCAACTTTTGTGCCACATAGTACTTAGGTGAATCCCAAGAGAGAGGAATAGGGATTTTAGAAGCCCAGTGCACTAGGACAAGTAGAATAAAATATTTTGGGGAATGAATAGGAATATTGTAGTTAGCACAAATTTAACTTCACAATGGCTTTAGAATTTTTTTTAATTCTATTTTTTGTCCAAGATGCAGACAAGGTTCTTTATAGGAGAGGAGAAATTGTGACTTCCTTCCTCATGTCCACATATTGAACATAGATGTCAACAGAAAAAGAGACTATATTCAGGATCTGTGCAAAGGTCCAAATCAGAGAAAGTCTACACATATAGAAGTCTATATCTCAGATTTTTTTAAAATTGTATTCATGCCTAACTGCCAGGCCCATTAGGCAGACTAGACCAGGATATCAATTCTAGAGGAAAGCTGAAACTACTTTAATGAGACTGGCTATAACAACAGAATCTTGAAAATCCTGATTTTGCCATACCTCCTTCACCATCTTATGATGAGAGAATTAGGGAAGCATCTGCTTGAGATATTTCCAAACTTTATATAGATGCTAGGAGCTTAAAAATAATGTTTAGGCCCCTTTTGTCCAGGCAACAGATCCAATGTATCTCTATCAAGGTCCTCTTTCTTACTCTGTACACTAACCTACAAACATTATGTTTGGGATCAAAAGCAAACAATTCCAGAAGGAGGGTCAAGAGGACAATTTTATTATTTGATAATTTTATTAAGATTCTTTCATGCTGGATCATGTAAAGGTCAACGGGGCTATGCTGTAGGTTAAAGGTGGCCAAATAACATTTCAGATGTTCAAATCCAATTAATTTATCTGGCAATTGAGATGTATTTGCTTTCATCCATGTGAGTGTTTTTTCTTATAGTAAGTAGATGGATATCTTCATTGGATAAGAACTAAATTGAAAACATATATAACTTGACCTGAAACACATGCACAGTTATGAGATTAACTAACATTTCATAAAGGATCAAATTGTAACTAAATTGTTCCACTTTGAGGGCACTGTATAATGTCAAGAAGAATCAATAGATTCAAGCAAAACTAATAATTTTCTGGGTATTATCTATATAACTAGACTTGACAAAAATCACATATCCTCCTTATATAGAATTTTAAACATTTGGTTGAGCAACAATCAATAACCCACTCATTTTTATTCTTAAAAGAGTTAATAAATAGGAGACTAAATGAATATGAATAAAAGGTTTACTCATAAAAATAACATAATTAGGATTTGTAGTAGGGGGCCATATCTACTCTTTGAAATATTGTTCGTTATGATGATTACAGATGTACTTCAGTCCTGAGCAAGCAGATAGGACTGACTGATATTGATACTGAGAATTGGCAACATATCATCATTAACAGCTTTTGATGTCATAGTTAATTGCTTGTTTAATCAGAAAGTAAGAATTTGTATGCTATATTGCATATTAGATTACATCCAAAATGAAAATCACAAATTTTCAAAATATGGAGATAGTGTCATATAAAACTAGTACCTCTTCCTAAAACCAGCTTTCTAGGTGACTTCATGGAAAATAATTTGCACATGCAGCTTGATAGCCTGAGATGTTTATTTTGACTGTTGCTTTTTCTTATGGAGCTCAGGGAAAAGAATATTCCATAAAGCAGTCAATAGGGCAAGGAAGGCAGATGAGACACGCAATATACCTTCTCTGCCAGATATGATAGGACAGGCAGATCTAATTAGGGAGAGGCAGTCCCTCAGATAATCCAGCGCCATGCCATGAAGGTTCATGTGGGAGATGACTTGAACATGTCTGGCTGTGATCAGAGCCCCTGATTTAGGCACAAGCCCAACTGGTACACTACCCAAATCTGTTCAAGGGCCCTTCTAGACTTGACAAAAATCACATATCCTCCTTATATAGAATTTCTAGACATTATTACACCAGCAATGAGGAGTTGTGAGTACAGGAGGACTCCCAGATTGCACATCGAGTCTATCTGGGACAGTGCAGCTCTACCCAGCACCAAAGATGGCATAGTTCTAGAACTAATACCCCAAACTCAAAGCCATTCAGTCTTGCCAGGGTTCTGCTAAAACCTGAGATTCCCCATCCAGAACCTCATAACCTCCAGGGACTGGGTAAGACAGCATTGCTTAATTTTGTCATGGGTATAGAAATATTTTTTAAAAAAGCATACTGATGACCTGATCAATACACTGATCATCCCATTGCAATGCTGAGCTCACTCAGTAGACTCATGGAGATGTTGAATAGAATAGTACTGAACCTCAGCAGGTGGCTGATATCACATCCTAAGGACTTTGGCTACTTCCTTAGGTCCAGCAATCTCAATCCAGTCCTAGAATACTGTGCAAGATTGCTTCCCAGGCCTCTCTATCAGATCTCCAACTAGGCTAATGTCCAGTTCTGAGAAAATCTGAGCAACTGTGTATAATATATACTGAACAAATTCCTTTAAATGCCCATGCTAGAAGTTCTCTAAGCTGAAAGCCAGTGTCTGTGAGTCCATTGACAGCATACTGGTGTTGAGATCAGAGAAATGGAATGCAAATGTGTATAAAACAACCGTTTTGTGTTCCACGCTTGCTGCCTTTTTAGCTCATCTGCATATACTGTCTGTCTTAGGAACACAGCTGGCATTTTTAATTTACTCAATTTACAGGTCTGCTTGTTTCTGTGAGATGTGCATCAGGACGGTTTTCCTTTTTAATATGTGAACATGCTGAACCATTCTGATTTATCATCTAAATATGCGTCTCACTGCCTGTCTTATTAGAAAAGATGCTGAGGAATTAGGTTTCAGGTATTCCCCCTCCCCCTTTGTCCACTCAACTGATTTCTGTGGCCTGCTTTTGCTAGGTTTTGTTTGCCTACCTGATAATGAATCAATGTGTTTAACCGCTTCCAGTCACCCTCAATCTTGGTTGTGATGTCTTCATCTTGAAGTACCACACGTGCTATTCGGCCCTGGCGCCATTCTACAGAAAGAGTAACAACAGACTCGTGAATCAAATCAGAAGCTTAGAAATCTCCTTGTGGGAATGAAAATGCTTATCTTTCATAAATAAGCAAATAAATAAAATAAATAAATAAGAAATGACATTCAACAGCTGTTTACTCCTTCACAAATTTAGTTGATGTTTGCTGGTTTCAACAGATGGGACTGAGAAGACTGACCCCAATATTTCAGAGCGCATTGCAAACAATCTGTTGTATTTTCCCATCTATAAAAAAACCTGAGAGATCTTAGAGAATTAGGCAGCATCAGAGTAGTCATACATATATCCATTGATTACATTGTGTACAGCTGAGTCTATTCTTGTTATACTGTACATTAACCCACAATCAGAACCATGTATTATGGGCATGAGTGGGAAAACTCTTACCTCTGAACTTTTCAATTACAAAATAAATAAACATTACAATTTATTCTTTTTTCCCAAGTAAAAACCCTTCTTTATCTAGGCTTATTTTTGTATATATATATAAAATGAGATGGATCAGATGACAAAGCTGGGGATTAGCCCTTTCCAATTGCTTTCAATCCACACTAAGACCTTATATGTTTAATTTAGAATAATATGAGGATTGGCTATACCCTATGCAATTATCCTTTTATGTAGCTTAAATCTGAATCAATCCAAAATTGATATATTTTGTGAACAGTGAAGGAAGAAGAAACAAAGACCACCTTCACAGTAAACAGTATGTATATCTACACTGGCCCATTCTTCAGGAATCTTACCCCAATAAGGACAGCTACACTTGTTGTCTTATATAGAGTACTTTTCCTATATATAAAATATAAATAAATGCAATAATACTTCAACCAAATTCACAGTTCTATATGCAGGCAATTTCTTATAATTTTCTATGGGTTGGTTCCTCAAATATTATGACCCCTTCACAGACAGAATCCAAACTCATATATTTCTCTCTGCTATCACAAAACAAAGAGATTTGTACCCAAGTCCATGTCAACAGCTCGAGGCCTTTGGGAATATGGAACATTTTTATACACTGCATCAAGAATCTTCTCCTTGACTTGTGTGATAGTATCACAGTTAAGCACTTTCACAGGAATCTCAGGACTATTTTCATTATCAGGATTCACACAGTTCAAGATCTAAAAAATAAAAATAAAATAAAATGGGAAGCTGAACTTGGAAAAGCTAGGGAGAAACCATCACCATTTAATAATAGTAATGATTAGAAATAAGCTGGAAATATTTTACTGTTTATAGCTCCAACAAGAAAATCTAGAGTGTTACATTAGTGTTACTTAGATTGGGAAAATAATTGCTTATGTCACATTAAAAAAACAATTGGAAATAGGAGGATATAAACTTCATTGAATTTGCTAAATATATACACAGAAATAGACTGCCATTGGATTGCCTGTATATTTTCCCAAATAAGGATAAATTTTGCTTACATGAAGTGAGATACACAATAGCTTGGGAAGTTAATTTCATCTTTTCACTTATACATAGAAACAGCAAATAAAATTATGAAAACCCCTTGACTATTAGGAACGTTGGGTTTCACTATTGAAATTAAGGGACCTCAAAGTATAACCTGGTTTTATTTATGGATATCCTCAGTAAAACATTCCCTTCCTCACTTGTTCTGAGGAAGCCTCTTTGTTTTGATGTTTTAAATTGTCATATATATTTCCTCACGAGAAAGTTCCACTATCAGAGAATTTTGGAGGCATCATGTAGTTTCTTGGCTTAATAGATATCAGGGAATCAATCCTTGCTATATTTCATATGATGATCAGCAGGTGATGCTAGCATAAGCTGTTTAGAGAAGACACCCACTCACTAGTGTTTTGTACTCGATCTGCTGCCTGATCAGCTTGTCCTCACTGAGGGAATAACGTGCTTCCCCTGTAATAGCATCAATTGGGCCTTTCTCCATCTGTTGCTTGATGGCACAGTACAACATGAAGAGTGGTTCTCCAGCACATTCCTGGTTGGTAAGGAAGAAAAAAGAATTTACACATCAATAAAGAAATAATTTATTCAAGAAAAGCTAAATATTAACATTGTTATACTTTAGTTTTTTATCAAGCCATTCAGACAATTTACTTTTTTGTTGCTCCAAATACAATATGGTTTAGAAATAATATGGTATTTTTTTGATAGCATTTACCAAAAAATAGAAAGGAATAGAAAAGAAAGATGGATTTTTAAAAACCTTATCGTTTATTCTGCTCATTTATTTATATGAGGTAGTCTTATGTAACTAAACCCATCTTATTGTTTAGTTCAGTGAGCAAGCACTTGAGGAACAGCAATCAAATACACTGTTAGTAGTGTACTCAATGTATTAATTAGTATCAGTAGTAAGCCAACTAAATGAACTATATATTGTTTTACATATTATTTCCATCTTCCCTGGACTGGATTTCCATCTTCCCCTTCAAAAATTAAATATAATCAGCAAAACACAAAAAATATGGAGCGAAGAAAATGGAATCAAGGGTAAAGCCACTGGTTCCTTACCTTTAGGAATTTGTGGAGTAAGAAAGCAAACCAGTTAGTCAGCATCTTCTCAGCTACAGACTCTGTCCTGAGAAGAAATTAGAAATTGTTTTGTATATATCTACAACTGAAATAACAGGTAGTTTATTCTCTGTTCAGTTGCCTGTTCACTGCTCATTTTGGGAGGGGGTTATGAAAAGATAAATGTGATTATAAAGTATAGGTTCTGACAGAATTAGCTTAACTTCTTCCTGCCATTTTTGCTCTCAGAATTTGTTTTCTTTTTGCTTTTGAAAGCTTGTAATAACAACAGTGAGAACTGGACATGGAATCACTGATTGGTTCAAAATTGAGAAAGGAGTTCGGCAAGGCTGTATATTGT
>JANHJO010003393.1:19493-31835 GCA_032468235.1 Pseudoxyrhopus heterurus | reverse complement strand
TATACCATTTCAGAGTGCTTTACAGCCATCTCTAAGCAGTTTACAGAGTCAGCATATTGCCCCAACAATCTGGGTCCTCATTTTACCATCCTTGGAAGGATGGAAGGCTGAGTCAACCTTGAGCCAGTGAGAATCGAACTGTTGGCAGTTGGCAGAATTAGCCTGAAATACTGCATTCTAACCATTACTCCACTGTAGCCAAAGTTATGTTAAATACTACAATAAATTAAAATCAAATCCATATTAATGAAATACTTATTAGAATGAAGCTTGATTATTATGAATGCAATTCTTGGGTCTCATTAACAAAATAGAGCAGTGTTATATTTGAATAACAATCGTTTTTCAAGAGATTAAAGATAGTTTTGAAAAACAACCAGCCTACAACTTGTATATAAGCCAAGAATCATGCAACCATTGGGTTAAGGAAATGTTTAATCTTTGGTAAAAGCAGATACTTACATTGACAGATTCTTTGCCATTGTACTTCAGTCGGATTCTGGGCTCTTGTATAACATCCAGGTTGGACCCTGTAACAGTGAGAGGCGTGTGGCCACTGAAGGAAAGCAGAAGTCTTTAGGTTAATGAGGCTAATATGTCAAGAGGAACTGGGGTTGAGCTAAGTGTCTATATTTCTGGTAAGTACAAATGTTGGTTGATCTCAATAAGACATGTTCTGCAGGTTCAATACCATTGAGTGCGTTAATATTCCATTGCTTTGACTCGATCTACAGTTGCCTCCCATAGTAATGGTTTTTTTGGTTTTATCTGTTCCCTTAGTGGGTAGTTATTTTTCCCATGTAACACTTCTTTGAGATGTTAACAATGGATGCTAAGGAGATAAAAATGAGGCCAAATGAATATAAAATATGGTGATCATTTCTTTGCTTCAAACCTTGTAGCTGAACACAATACAATAACACTCATTTGAAAGTCACATTTTATTTCTAGCCTTTAACATGGTACATATATTGGGAAGTGATGGATAGTGAAATAATTGAATTGGGAAGAACCAAACAAAATCAGCTGATATTAACAAGGTTGCACACACAAATTATTGGACAGTGATTTATTTCTATTATGTTAATTCTGGGGTGATCTTTCAACATACTTTTGATTTTAGCCTCTCTAATTCCTAAGGAAGGTCTGAATGGCTACTTCAGCCCAGTATCTGCCTTGACTAATGCTTCTGACTAAGGCTATTCTGAGTTTCTCCTATGATTAATTAAGCATGCATTAAAATCTACCAGCCCTATCTAATCAATCTCCAGACTACTCCTTTCTCAGATATAAACTAGAGAAAACTAGGATGGAAAGCAGCTGTTGTCAGTCAAATTGTTTTTGTTCTGCCTTATGTGCATCTAAAATTTAGAGCATTATTGAGTACCTAATTAAATAGGAATGAGAAGTTACTAAACCATGTTAATTTGTCTAGATATTCAAAATTGCAGGTTTAAAGGTTTAATATTCCAGTTTATTTTTTAAGATGTTCATCTCCATTTTTTTCTTCAATAAGTTTTGAAGCTCACCACAATACTTCTAAGGATTTCTAAATCCAGTCTTGAACCTTCTGAGAATTCATCACTATCCATTTCTATAAGAAACACTTCCATTTCTCAGATCTCTAAGTATATAGAGCTCATGCTCACATTTCATCTTTTGTATGCCATATTATATACCAGTCAGAAAAAGCTAATAGCAGTGCAAAAACTGACCCAGAGTTTTTGAAAGTATTCAATCAATAACTGTACTGTAGAGTACACTTCTGGGATATATAGCTGTGCATCTTAGGTAATTTCATGCATGAACTTTTTTCTCCTCTTTTTGCATTGATTGCCACTGTTTTTGTTTTAACACTGACTTGCTAATGTTTTTTAAGAAGAAACCTTTAATGAGCAATTGTGCATTTCTTCAGCAGATGGAAGTGATCATGGGGCTCTATTTGCTTTCCTAGAATCTTGTCACAGATTGCTATGGTTGTAATTGCAGCTGAATTAGTAACTCTGGTTTTTTTAACTCAGGAAAAGAGATGCTTTCATTACCCTGCAACAATGCATTGAGGCCTGTGGATAGGAGACCCACTTATTTCAGATACTTTGTTCTTTTGCAATAGATTGAAAAGGATGAAACATTTTCAGATAAGTTTTTACATCTACTTTTTTTTTGGCTTGACAAATGCAAATTATGTGATCATTTTACAAATATAATTCTTTAAATTGTGTAGATCTTTTGAACCCAGGAAATCAGGGAAATGGATATGCCATACTCCTTGAAGGATCAGACCTTTATTCATAAATCTTCTATATTTACACAGGTGGAATAAATCCTCTAGGAACTGTGAAGCTGGGTGCTGACAACTGAGAGGAAAGCAAATGAAGAGAATTATAAATCATACCTTTCTCTCTCACACTGGCAACTTGGCTGTGCTAAGTCAAGACTCTGTTTTCTTTTCTGTATTGAAGGGCAGTCTTAAACCAGCATTTATAAAGACAGTGTTGATTTTAAAGTCATCACCCATAGTGACATGGTTTCAAAATTTGAACAAAGCTTTTGTTGAATTTTTAAAATGGTAATCGCTAATTCTTTTTCCTGCCATGCCTGTGAAATCTGTGCCCATCAAAATTGTATTTGGATGTATTGTTCTTGCAAGGTGAAGAACTTTCATTTATTTGAAGATAATTATCAAATATTTCATTTTCTTTGACAAGACGAAGTATTTTCAGCTGATTCTAGCTGATAAATAATTTTTGCAGAATGGCTTTTGGGATGGCTCTAGATCACTGGTGTCAAACTCATTCATGTCACAGACTGGATCTTGACATAGCACAATGTTTTTTGCCTTTGTGGAGTTGGGGTGGGCGTGGCCGGGCTATGACATATCCGGCCCATGGGCCGCCAGTTTGACAGGCCTGCTCCAGATCATTGAAGATATTTATAAAGAAAAAGTTGTAGCATGCCTTTTAGATGTGCTCAGTAACAATAATGCCAAGTCTTTTCTGCCCAATTATTGTTTTGTTTGAATGATTGAGGAAAGAATAGGGAGTTTCTGACTAGATGTGCAGCCTAAATTAGACACTAGTTAAAAAAAGTGAAGAAATCATTTGGCTTTGAACAATACTTTGAAAATTTCAACTTGGTTGAATTTCTATTTTGTGAGGAATTAATTGGACCCTGCTTCAAGTGATTTGTTTCTTGATGCAATATCATAGGCAGCTTAGGTACCTGGCTATGCTCCATTCAGGCTCAATCCGATGAACTTTTGGGTCATCAATGTATTCAAATTGTAATGTGCTCTCTAGCTGGGCCCGGTCCACACTGACAGAAACATGCACTGGTCCAAGACCATGAGTAGAAGGTGCAGACACACACATAATCTCATTAATTGACCTCCTATAAGAAACAAAACAATCTTTAGTTAGAAGACATATGAACAAAGAATACCACCACTTATTGGCTACAATGAAAATCTTTGGGATTCATTCTAAAACAGGTGAATGACAATCTCTGGGTGAGATATGCTTTTTTAATAGATGTACTCTGATAGCTATTTGACCCACAAAAGCATAAATATTCATGTATTTTCAGCTGAAGTCATTTTCACTTCTGTATACAATAAGCGTACCTCATTTAAAAGTTTGGACTATAATTAAATCATGATTAAAAATTCTGATGCTGCAGTTCTCATTTTTGGAAACATGTGGCAAAGCCCTGACTTTGCAACCATGGAATTCACATCTGCTGAAATATAAGTATACTGTCAAAATTTTGTTTTCTGGAAAAAAAACCAGGACTGAATAAATTCCATAATATGTATTAATTTCATTTATTTATATTACAAATGTGTATGCCATCTCACCATAAATGACTTTGCATGGCTTACAGTTAAAGATGTACAAAATTTCAATTTCGGAATGGAACATTCCAAAATAATAATGTAAAGCTTCATTTTGACTCCATGCCCTTCTACTGTTCTGGTAGTGATTTATTGCATCTGTGTGGTCTCGAGGAAAAACAGAACACTATCTTTCTGAAAGCAACATTTTGCACTTCCATCTCTACTTCCAATATAAATATAAATATAAATGTTTGTGTATTCATAGATGACTTGGGTTGAGAGAGAGTGACTGATCCAGAGTTCTCAGTTGGCTTTCATGCATAAAACAAGACTTGAACTCACAGTGTCCTAGTTTCCAGAAGACAAAGAGGCAATGGAACTTAGAAAATGTGGTCTACAAGAAGGGGGTTAAAATGGCTCTTCCCTGGCAGTTCCCAGAGTATATCTATAGTTATACAGATAATTGCTTTACTCTGACAAGATTCTGTCTATAGATGAAAAACTATAAAGAAAACTACTCAGAATTAGCTCCACATGTCATTTTTTGTTCTTGGGGCGGACATCGTGGACTTGCTTTCTATTTTTCCTTCTAGACAAGAGATCCCCCCCTTTACACTATAATGGGGGAGAACTGCCACGTCAACAGAAGCCTGTTCCATTTAGAAGATCTCATCAATCATATAAGAATGTGTGCATATTCATGTAAGAAAGACAAAATTTGGATTATGTGGTATGCATATGTGCAAATATAAGAAAGGAAGGAGGGATGATGGAGTACATGTCTCTTACATCAATTATTTTCCTTCCAAGTCAAAATCATTGTCAAAACTGCTTAATCCCAGAGAAGAAAATATTAGGAAGCCTTGTGCTTTCATCACTATGTATGTGCTCAGCAGGAGGTAGAGGGAGGGGGAGAGGGATGCAAGAAAGGATAACAAATGGAAGAAAAAAATGAAGTTACTCAAATTTGAGTCTTCATCTCCCTTTCTTGAGTCCTTCTTCTAGACATAATAATGGTGGAAAAAACAATAATTATCTGGTATACCTAGTTTTGCTTACAGATACATTCCTGTATGAAGATGTATAGTCAAAGAATGGAATGCTGGAGATCCTTGCCTTTTAAAAAAAAACTGTTATAACTATCAATAATTACCATATAATAAGCTAAAATGTTTTATGGATTCTTCTGTTCAGGTTTCAGGCCAGGTACTACAGAAATCTGCATCCTGATCTTCAATATTCTCACAAAATTCATAATCTTCTGTGTGTCCTTGGAGCATACAAAGGTAAAGTATCTAATAAGTGTAATATCCATGATAACCTTAGGGATATAGTAAGATTTTGTTATATCCCCAGTGTTTTGGATCGTGCTATGTTTGTTAAATACTTTAACATAAGCTAGTGGATTTTGTACTACACTTTTCCAAATAGTTAAATATTAAGTACAATATCTTGTGGTTATATGAAGAGAATTGAAATTGATATATTGTATTTGAGAAGAAAAAAATTCCTTTAGGATGCAATTTTTTTTTTTAATATCACTGTTTCTTTGCCAAAAAGAGCAAAAGAGAGTTCCTGGTCTGAAAAAAAAATCATAAATTTGTTTCAAACGATGGGTAAAGATATTAAAGAGTAAAGAAATAGGGAAGGAATAATAAATAAATGATGACATGGATGGAGGAAAATGGGCAATGTAAAAAGGAAAAGGAAGTAAGTTATGCATTGTCACATCACTGTGCAACCAGGCCATAATAACAGACAATTTAGAGGAACTGGAATCCAATCTTATCTATCAGTGGCTTCATGTGAGAATAGGAATTTTAACATGCCATAGACCAGACTTCAGAGAAATCTGCTTAGTCCTTGTGTAAGATCCAAAACGACACATCACTGCTGGCAAAGAGTTACCGCAAGCTCCCTGTGATCAGTTAATTAGCTTTCTGCGCTATTACCATGTCGTCATGGTGAATTTCTCCACTCCTCCGATCAGAGGCAGGAAAATAGAAAGAAGCTGTAATTACAGTGAATCTCATTAGAAACTGCTTCATCTAATCAGTCTCCTGCACATCATGAGTACATGCCAAGTTCATCACCTATAAACCATGCAGTTTATGGAAGGAAGAAAGAAAGGAAGAAGACCATGTCGTGACCTTGTATGGAAAGGCAGGGATAAACAGTATGCTGTTAGATTCTGAGAAAGGTTGTTCATTAGATTTTATGGGGAAATAAATGATATAGTGAATTAGAAAGAGTTCTTAAATGTAACCATACATTTAATGGAATAGTTACGTTGCATTAAATGTAGATGATATCATTTATTTATTCCAAATTTTTCCTTAGCTGCCAATTGGAAAAAATAAAAAAAATGCTTAGATTGATTTATAAATTCTAATTTATAAATTATAATGGTGGTATATGCCACAAAGAAGGAATAATGAAGATAAATAATCTGTGACTTAGGTGCCCACAAGACTATACCTGAATGATAAACTATGAAGAATGTGAAAGGACACTAAGTATTTAGCAAGTGATCAAGTGAGCCGGTCTTGTCTGGCTTGGATGTCTGAGGAAAGTGTGAGGATTGTTGTGGAGGGCATTGATCTATGGCAGGGCTGGGAGTTTGCTGACAGGATGGGGAGCTAGCTGACTTTTTTGGAAAAGTCCAGGCAATCTCCTGCTTCTATGACAACATGCCTAGGGACTATCTTGTCCCATTAGTGATTCTGTGTCTGGAAGGGGAATGTGACAAGTTCCATACCCTAAAGGAATCTGATGCAACTATTGTAGCCAGATGGCTTGATTGCAGAGACTGTGCAACCCTTTGGAAGTTATGCTACTCTGCCTCCTAGAAAAGTAACTAGATTTAGGATTGATGGTTGGGAGCAAGATTGGGATTGGATTGAAGGTTGATTGTGGGGCACAATGATGAAGGAAGGGATGGAACTTGACCCATTTATTTTACCCCTTCCCTCTGGGTGGGAGATAGAAGAAGAAGTGATGGCTTGTCTTAGGGTAACAAACATACAACTTCACCAACCTATGTATGATGAGTACAGAGGGAGAGGGCATAACAAGATTTTGAAGGTGAGTGGGGAGGAGCCGGTTTAGAAGAGTGTGTGGTCAGAAGCACCCTTGCACTGATTTGCCATCTAAACATGGAGGATTTGTATTTGGCTTGTGAATGGGAACTTTGATGGTTGAGGGGAGGGGAGTAGGGACCCTGTTCAAAATGACCCTAGTAACTTCTACATCAGGAGTAATTAGTGGAACATCTGAAATGTAGTTGTATTGTCTCCACTAGGTGAGCCAAATAATGAAATCAAAACTATAGGATGTCTATAATCTTTTTTTTAAATTGAGATTGACTATAATAACAGAATCTTGCAAGTTTGATTTTGCTGTATCTCCTCCTCCTCCTCCTTAAAGGTCAATAAATTAGGGAGATGTCTGTCCCAGCCACTTCTGAATATTATCTGTATATTATGGACTTATGCAATCTGGAAAATTTCTGCCTTTCAGCTTCAGAGGGCCCTGGAGGAAGCAGACTATCTGGACCACTATCTGGACCAGTCCAGATTCAGTCTGGAATATGGTACAGAGGTGACTTCGGTCACACTGGTTAGTTACTTGTGGCAAGCCCTGGATGTGTGTGATGCCTCGATCCTGACTCTTTTTGTCTCTTGGTGGCTTTTGCTATGATTGACATGGTATCCTGGCCTGCTTTTCTTAGGCACTTGAGTCTAGTTTAGTGGAATTTTCTTTTGATTGTTTAATTATCATATCTAGTTATTCATATTTTATATGTTGGGTTGTTTAATGTTGTATGAATATGTTTACTTTTTATTGTTCGCTTTGTAGTATACTGCTCAAAGTTACATTGTTAGGTGACCCAATACTTCCATTAAACACATATATGTATGTCCCTTTCTGATATTCAACAACAGCAGAAAGATTAGTAATAAGTATGTTTTTATGCTAATTAATTACGTGATACCACTGTTTGGCATGTTGGCCAACAGCACTAATGAAAGCAAGTAATCATGATGAGCTCTGCAAACATCAATGTTGCACCCCAGCATCAGCTGAAAGAGTTCCTGCATAACTCTAGGCGTAAAAGTTATTTGAGAAGCAAATACCATAAAGAAAAAAACCCTCCTTTGTAGATAAGAAATGAAAAACCTCCTGTAATGTAACATTCCTTCTATGCACATTCCTTCTTATCTGTTCTAAAGGTATAAATGAACTCTGTCCTATTAGATAAGGAGATACTAAATCAGTTAAATCAAGTCTACTCATTAACATGTCATTCCTTATCTCCCCTTTTCAATCCAGGCATAAAGTGGATGCTGGGATGTTTTATCTCTTCAGATGCCGAAGAAAGCAGCACTAATATGAAAAGTCTCAGTAATGCAGCTTTAGAAATGTTAGTTATACTGCAGGCAAATTATACAAAAGCAGCAGCAAGTGGCATGCAATTCCTTCACTCCTTGCATCTGATTAACTTGCATCAAGTCCAGGGTGGATGGAACAGCCGAAAGGCTTTCCATTTATTTCCTGAAACAGGTCCTTAAATTTCCTATTTCTTTACAAGAGGATATGTCCAAGCATCCTGTTATTTTAACCACAATAATAAATTTGCTTCTTAAATTTTTATTTTTCTATTTATTTATTTATTTATTGTCAAACAAAAATGAAAACATGAATAACATAAAAATAAAATGACCCTAGTGACTTCTTTATGTTACATTTTATTTTCATCAGGAAACTAAATGTATGCACGGAATTTCTACATGGTCTTCAGACCCCTGGCACCCATATTGTGGTACATATAGACAAAGGATGGGTTTGTATCATGAATAAGGCCAGAGTCTTATCTGCTTTGACACCTACTTGATACTGCTGTTTCAGTCTGAGTCTAACTTAGGAGAATAGGAACCCGGCTTGACACTAACTGGCAGGGACTCTAATAGAAATATTTCCCATCCTACTTGGAGTTGCCAGAGATGAAATTTGGAACTATCTGTATTATAAACTCATCTAACCAATTTCATAAAGACTTTTGCATGGTATATCTTTGGACTGTTGCCATGGATATTACAGAAAGTATTAATTTAGGGTTGGGTTTTTTAATGATTCATTTTGTCACTAGAGCACTACTTATTAAACATTCTTATTTGGGATTTTATGCTTTCTTAAAATTCCTAATTCAACTACACTCTATAAAGATTGTTGCCCAACAGGTTATTATTTTTCTCTATAGCTTCAGAAGAAATCTCAAACCATAATTTTTATTATAATAACAAATACAACAAAGTAATTACTGTAGTACATACAGTATGTTATGCTGTTATAATATTTTTGTTACATATATATTGCTTGATATTTTGAAGTGAAGTGGAGTATATTAATATTACATTGAAGCCTTTGATTTACACACGTATTTCAAAGTATGAATAATCAAAATGTCTTGAAGAAGAGGAGAGATTCATGTGTTGACCCTACACACTTGTTCTAACTTCCAATCTGTAGTAGAGAGCATATTCCACTACGTCTTTGAGCATCCATATAATTGAGGACCCAGGTTTTAGAACTTGTGAGAATTTTCATGGACAGCAAAGACTCTTCACTACAGATGTTTGACCTCTATCTACATGTGAAGAATGACATAAAAGAGCTGACACCTGGATGGATTTTAAGCATCCTAAAGGGGAATTTCTTCTTGAGGTAAATGTTGAATTATTACTTAGAAATTTTAGTGAAATCAATTTGTATGCATATTAAGATTTAATAGGAAGATGATTTTTTATTTCCATGACTCTATATTGAACATTGGATAAATTCATTCAAGCAATTTAGCTTATAAATCTTTATAAAACCTGGACAGAATTTGGCATTCTGAATTGTATCAAGGATATAAAACCATACTGATACATTGCCCAACAATTTCCATAATAAAGTTGAAGGGTTCAGTACAAAAATAATTGTTTGTAATGATTTTACATTATTGCAAAATTTCAATCATAAAAATTGAACATTAAGAAATTTCAATCATTACATTGACTACTTTGATTCTCTGATATCAATCAGTATGCTATACAGTGGAACCTCAGTTCACAAACGCTTCTGTTAGCAACCGAATAGGTTCACAATCAAAAAATCAGCTAAATGTTCGACTTGGTTCGCGAACAAATCCTTGGTTCACAACCCAACTTCCTGAGGATGAAGAACTCTCAAGAGAGAAAACACCTGAAGGAGAGTGTCCTTCCATTGCAGAGGCGGACTCTGCTGCAAAACAGCAACCTCTCTCTTGCTCAGAATCGACCAACTGAACAGTTTTCTCTGTTGTTCATGGCTTTCTCAGTGTTTGTATTAAAGGATTTTACTGTTACACTGTGATTTCTGTGGCATATTTAACTACAGTACTGTATTTGTGTGCTTCAAAATCTTAAAAAAACAATAGAGTTCATAGGGGTCTGGAACAGATCGATCGTATTTCCATTCAACCCAATGGGAAAATCTGTTTCAGTTTCACGACCAACTCGGTTCACAACCAAAGTTATGGAACGAATTATGGTCGTGAACTGAGGTTCCACTGTACAGGTCTAATTAAACCTAGCATTATTGTATATAACTGACTACACTGCAGAAGTATATTTTGTTCATAGATATTTAATTATCATAACTGTAGCATGTCATTTATTCAAATACACAAAATTAGAATATATAAGTTTATGGTACTGCAAGTTTAATAGACATGACAAAAATGCAATATTGCCTTTTTTGGTAAGAAGTAACAAAGGAGATATATTTTTATCACTTTAAAAATATAGAAACTGAAGCATAGATTTGTGAATTCTAAAAGAAAAGTAAGGCTTCATTCTTAATTTCTGTCACTCAACCTCTTTCCCATTGCACTGGGAGGCAGGCACACCTGCTGCTTTCATAGTTAGAATAACAATAAGAGAATGGAAAGAGATGTCTGCTTCCCTCCTTTTTTCCCCTCACTCTCTTTTAATTTCGTGCTGAGAAAAAATGGGCTGGAGAACATGTAAAGGGATTTGAGCAACATAATTTGTTTGAGACTTGGGGTAGAAGCAGGATTTTGATATACAAAAGGAAAGCAATAAATAAAAGCAATCAGCATAAACTCAATTCACTGTTATGCAGCATTCATCAAAATCAGCCACAGCATAGTTTAGGATGATTTATTAGAGGTTAAGTGTTTAAAGTTGGTGTGCCTTTAACATTGTGTGTGGAAGTTCAGTGAAGTTTGTTTAGAACATATATTCACATAAAATCAACCTTCCCTCCCCTAACTCTCTTACCCATAAAACTCGCAGGTCTGATTACCCAGCAATACCGACACACTGCTGCCAGCTCCCAGAAAATAGCCAGTAATGGTCACCATAGTCCCTCCTGACTCTGGTCCACGGCTGGGACTCAAATAACCCACAGCAGGATTCTTGGGAAGGAAAACAAAACAAAATAAAACAAGTTCAATTGTTTTGCTGTGATGTTTTTCCAGGTGACTGTACAGCAAGACAAGAGGGACCTTTAAGGTGAAGGCTTGAAATAGACAAATATATAACCCAAGTAGTAGTTAATTGGTTACTTTTTCATTATGGTACTGATCAGATTGTACAACTAAACAAGTTGCACATAGTTGCTGTTTCAAGTAAAATGAACTGCAGATGGTAAAATTCTATCAACATCATCTAGATGAGCAAGGCATGTTACAGACATACAACAAATTTTACAGTTTTACAGAAAATACAACAATTTTTTTGTCACATTCAGGAAAATTGAATTCTACTGGTTTGCCAATAAAAGATGTGCTATATATAAAATATTTCAGAATTGTCTGGGTACTTCATTAAACAGGGAGTTATGAAACAGGCCTTTGTATCTTTATAAAAGATACCATATCAGAACAGGAGCTACAGATTACATGGGTCTTTCTCCGAAAGGTATAATCTTAGTTCATATAGAGAAGTGGTTCTTCTCCAACAGTCTGTTTGGACTGCAGTATTTTTGATAGAAACCATCAACATTACCATCTAAGTGGCTGAGAAGTTTGGCAGCTTTATTTCAACACAACTGGAGGACATACAGTTGGTGTGAGAATATGCAGACAGTCCTTGTGCTTTCATTTTATTTTAATTCTTGGATGTATAATGTGTATATGAAGCATTCTATTTTTCTAGAAACAAATATCAGTGATATGACAGAACACAACTTCCACCAGCTGTCTACTAACAATTGAAAATAAATTGTACTGCAGAGTAACAATGATATCATCAAATTTTGAAAATCTTAGAAGGAAATGCAACATCCTGATCATATTCTCATCTATGCTACAAGCCCATAGATGAAGATCAGAAAGGGAAAGAAATCTATATATATAAAGCAGAGGTTGTAAGTTTGTATGCGCTCTATAGAAAAGTGTATTTCAAGCTGGAGATGCCTGAATTTCGCCCTACGGGTAGTTTTCCACACGGAGAAGGTCC
>JANHJO010003392.1:107918-120769 GCA_032468235.1 Pseudoxyrhopus heterurus | reverse complement strand
GACAGAAGCAAATTATACTTCTCTTTTTAAACAGATAAGTGGGAAAATTATAAACCTTCTTCATACAATTACATCCCATTGCCTTTTGAACTGCTGCTGAAAGTTAGCCTACCTTCCCGTCCAGTGAATAGGACTTTGCTCTTTTCTGGAAGAGTAAGAAGGAAAAAAAAATCACATTAAATCTAAATCAGTATTAACTACATTTAGGCATGTGCCTTTGTAAGCCAATTTACTTTGTATTAAAGGCAGATTTTGTTCAGGGAGGGGGATGTTTACATGCTCATTCTAATTTATATCTTCCTCTCCTCCTCTCTTATACAAAAGAATTTTCTCCCTTTTTCTCATCCTTTATGCCAATACAGAATAGAACCTAGGTGTTCTCCAACTCTGGAATATACTCTTTTTCAAACTGCAGTTGGAATTTTTGCATGGCATCCTGGTTTTCAGAAAAGTCATCTAAAAGTATTCCAAGCAAGCAAAACACATTGTGGTTTATGGCTTAATCTGAAGAAAGCTGACTGTGATTATTCTTGGAAGTAGGTCTGAGGCAACCAGTGTTGGGTATAAATGCAACAATGTGAAAACATATCTGATCAATCAATATAACTCTGTTACTCCTTGCAGAAAGATTTGTAGCCATAATTAATCTTTAATCTTCAAACAAATCTTTAAAAATAAGAACAAGCTTGGGGTAATAGAATTAGTCATGCTAATAGATTCTGACTCTTTAAACTCCATTAATGGTTTCCAAGTGCTTTGTTTCTTAATTGAAAGGCATAAACAAAAAATCCTAACTGGGATTTCTGAGTATTGTATAGCAACTACAAGAGATGGATTCCATATGGCAATCAGAGTTGGATCAGTCCCTACAAAATCATACAAATAACGATGATATATATAATAGCAGAACTATCATAGGCATTGGGATCATTTCCCTAATCCTGAGGTTGAAAAGAAATGCAGCAGATAATGAAGCTTGACAACCAGTGGAGCAAAATTTGGGCTCTCATGCTTCTCTAAATGTTCAGATATGGAGAGCAACACCAGGAGCTAAAAATGTGATTTCCAAGATGCTCATGAATCGATGAAGAGTATAAAAAATGAATACAAATAGAATGTCCACTATTATGATCTAAATTAAGGTCCAACACATACTGCTCAACACTGGTTTTTAAGAAGATATTGGACAACCATTTGTCTGAAATGGTATAGGGTTTCTTGCTTGAGCAAGGGGCCTGGCTAGAAGATCTTCCAACTCTGTTGTTCTGCTATTCTTCTAGAATACCATGCTATGAACAAGAAACCTTAGTGTACCATATAAAGATGGCTTTATGTCAGTGGTGGGATTCAAATAATTTAACAACTGGTTCTCTGCCCTGATGACCAGCTAGGTAGGCATGGCTGGGTGGTCATGTGATTGGGTGGGCGTGGCCAACTTGACATCACGTTGCAGTGCACTAAATGTGCATATTGGCTCCTTCTACACAATTCAGATCAACTGGAAATTCATGATAATGAATTGAGATTTCAGGTAGTGATGTCTGGTAACCACTGAACAAGATTGGCCAACTAATAGGCAGGATGAGAAAACTGCCACAGGTTGCATATGCTGGAAAGTAGATAGTTGGGGTTGGAGTGCCCTTTGTTAAAAATGTTGAGGACTGACCAATATGATTTATGCAACTTTCTCTCTCAGTAATAAGATGTGTCTGCCCACTGCCGTTCAAAGCCATTGTATAGCAGCTCAGTTGCTTTGCTGTAGAGAAACCATTTCACCAACTCCTTATCCTTTGCAAAACTCATCCTACTTACAACTAGATTAATTCTACTCCTAAATTCTTTCTGCAGCTGCTCCAGTGAAGCTGGCATAGGTTCTTTTCCAGTTCTTCCACTTGTTTCTTCTAATCCAAATTCAGTGTACAGGTACTCCTCAACCTATGATCACAATTGAGCCCAAAATTTCTGTTGTTAAGTGAAACATTGGTTAAGTGAGTTTTGCTCCATTTTATGACCTTTCTCGCCATAGCTGTTAAGTGAATCACTTTAGTTGATAGGTTAGTAACCTGGTTGTTAATGAATCTGGCTTCCCCATTGACTTTGCTTGTCAGAAGGTTCCAAAAGGTGATCACATGACCTTGGGACACATAAATATGAACCAGTTGCCAGGCATCTGAATTTTGATCACATGATCATGGGGATGCTGCAAAGGTCATAACTGTGAAAAACAGCCCTGAGTCACATTTTTCAGTGTGGTTGTAACTTGAACGGTCATTAAAGAACTGTTGTAAGTCGAGGACTACCTGTATTCTATAATTCATTATGCATTTTTATGGCCAGCATCTTATTCACTTTAATGATTAAGCAGTTCTTTTTACAGGAATGTACAGGGAGCACCCAGCAATTTGCAGTAGTAATGGTTTATTTGTTTTGTTAAAAACTGGTCAGTCAGCCAGACTTATGTCAACCAATTCTTCTCATACTTTCCAAAACAACTTTTATTTTCAAGTTACATTTGTTTCCACTTTGGCAAGTCAGGATTTTGGTCTATTGTTCCTTTTCCATTTATAAGTTGGTAGTGCCTAGTGAATACAGCCATAACAATATAGCAATAGCAATAGCACTGTATTTATATACCGCCTATTAGGGCTTGCAACTCTCTCTAAGCAGTTTACAATGTCAGCATATTGCCCCCAACAATCTGGGTACTCATTTTACCTACCTCGTGAGGATGGAAGTCGACCTTGAGCCTGGTGGGATTCATACTGCTAAATTGCAGGCAGCTGGGAAAAAGATCAGCATTTTTCCTAAAATGGTTGCAAGTCTAATTAAATGGGAAGTTTTTCAAAATTAAAATTTAAGAAACTTGAAAATATTGCTTGATATCTAATCAGATATTTACTGACTGGCAAATATTTGGGTATTTAAAAATGATTTTCCAATCTCATCCAGGTAATGAAACATAGGGTAAAGATTTCATCTTACAGGTTCTTAGAACTGATAAATATTTTATATCTTGCCTCTCTGTCATATGCACTGCAGATATCTTTTTCTTAGGTAAATATGCAGGCATTATTTTAAGGGGCAAACCATCAACATCAAAGGCCTGATTTTCAAGAAAATGCTTGTCCTAAAGCAGCCTGCTATGTACTTATAAGTTGCTTTTTACATTTAATTGAGATGACTCTTATAACACATTTTTTCATAACAAATCTGCATTGATGAATCTTATAACATTTGCTTTTGGTCAAGTATATCATTGTTTGCTGAATTGAATTTGACAGTAGAAATTAAAAAAGAAATTCTTCTATCCAGGAATATTGCACTTTGGAAGGTTTTTATCCCCAGCGGCATGCTACTTCTGAGGTAACTTTAAATGTGAAACATAAAAGACCATGAATAGAAAGGGAGTCTAGACTGCATTGGTAATTATCCTTTTTAATATTAATATAGGAATATCTTCATCCTACTTCTATCTAGCACATCTGAGAATAATTTACCACTGAAAAATAATATTGAGCTAAGATAAATTGCTTTACTCAGATATCTTTGTTTGTTTTAGTTTAGCTACTTTGTATTTTTTGTAGCCTTTCCAATGCATGCACAATTTGCTTATGTCCCTCCTTTTTTTTAGATTGTATTGGGCATCAATTAAGCCATTGCCCAGGTCATGTATTAATACAAGTGCTTAGATGAGCCTATCCGCATTTGCAGTCTTTAGACTATCAATGAGAGCTGTAGTGGTGTTATATCCATTCATTACAGTTAAATAGTTCTTGTGCTGGACATTGGCATTATGTAATATTTTATATTTGCTACTGGGGTCTATGTCTGGATGTGCTTGTCTGTAATGCGTATTTTATTATACTTCAACATTGAGTGTAAGTTTGTACCATAGTCTGTATTTTTCATATCAGTCAAGCTTTTTTGAATGGATGCCTATTAAGCTGTGTATGCTTTGGAATCTTGGCTGTACATCTATTTTTTATGTTTGTGGTAAATAAAGTGTCACAGTTTATTCAAGTATACCCATTTATCAGAGAAGAAAAATAATTGTTCAGTACTGAATGCAATTCACTTAAGTTTCATAGCTTTTACAGACTTGACAATTAGGCTTCTTTTGGGTTGCTACAGTATATTCAGATAAGCAGTCACAATATTGTGTTATAGATCCAGAGTTACATTTCTCATATTAGTGAATTTCTAAAATCTGCCTAAACTATTAAAGGAATATTTTGCACCATAAGTATCATGGTATAATTTTAATCACATTTTTATCACTGACAATAATGGATTGGAATTCTGCACCACCCTATTATATGTGATACTGGCTTTTGCATTTCAAAAAGTGCAGTGTAGCAGATGTTTTATGTTAACATTGTCTCAAATTCCTAAATTCACTGTCTGTGTTTTGCAATATATATCACCTTGATAATCAAACTGAAAATTTTAACAATTCTTCTTCTTTTCTGCTTCTACTTTTAATTTATTTTGTTAACTACATATTCAGGTTGAAATAAATTTAAAGCGTTATCCAACGCCATATCCAGAAGATTTAAAGAACATGGTGAAATCTGTTCAAAATTTGGTGGGCAAATCTACTCATGGAGTGAGGCCTGAGAATTCAGCACCATCTGCCAGTGCAGAACAAGTTGTGAAAGACAAATTTGAGCACAAGTGGCCCATGGCAACAAAAGAGCTGTCAGTGGAGGTAATAAAGAATAAACACCAGTGCTCTTTAAAATAATGATTTTAAGATTGAAGCAGTATCTGTCTTTCTGTCTGTCTGTCTGTCTGTCTGTCTGTCGTGTCTGTCCATCTATCTCTATTGTTATAACTCTCCAGTAGTTATTAGTAATTATTATACTGATTTGGAGATCTGGAGAACTTCTAGATCTAGATCAGGGCTGTCAAACTCGTGGCCCATGGGCCAGATGTGTCATGCGTTGGCCACGCCCATGTACAGTTTAGTGAAGGGGAAAAAAGTCCCGATACATCACCTGACGACACCGTGACAACACGAGTTTGACACTCCTGATCTAGATGGTCCAAAGTAGATGATCAACAGAAAAGTTGGTTTTCTCAAGAGAAGATAAATATAGAAGGCAGGATGCTTCATAATGATTTTAAGAAATATGCAAGACTCCTTGACTTATGAGAGAAGCATAATCATTAATTTTAAGATGGAGTGTTCTTCAGCAATTTTGCACATACATTAGAAACCAATTGCACAGGTATTTCTGCACACAAGTCATTTTATTAAAAAAAGTATTTTATTAATAGTAAATCTAAATAAAACCATTATTAAACCATTATTACAGATAACAAAAAAGAATGTTAGTAAACAAGAACCTTGGTAGTATAATATGAAAATAATGTCAGTATAGCTTAAGTGTCATCCAGAATCAATTGCAGGGAGGAATCAATTGATGAAAATTAAAGGAATAGTAAAAAATTATCATGTTTTCTGCTTGTCCTGCAATCTGACCAGTTATAAAACTCTTCAATGCCAGGTACAGAGTAGAACAGAAATAAATTGCGAAAAAAGCAACAGCAAAAATTAGGAAGTAATCAAGTTTGAATTTAAATACCTTAGGCAAACGTATGCTGCAACAGAAGATATAGAAAACTAATCTAAAATGCCAAACAAATTGGGAATCCCAGAAAAATAAGCAAACAACAAAGTCTAAAGGTCTAAGAGGAACATTATGACTACAGTAAAACAAGCAATACTCCTAGTGTAAAAATCATTTCCACATGCAAAAGAAGGTTAAGATATTTCACCTGAGGTCCATTTTTAGCATACAGCTGAGCCTCATCAATCATCTTGTAGCAGGTCATCTATTTTTCTGCCAAAACTTACAGTCTTCTAGCATTTCTGTGCTGTGTAGCCTCCTGAACGTGCAGGACCTGGCTCACTTGGTCTTGGCTGAGGAGTCCCTGAGTGGAAGGCTCTGGCAAGTGGGATTAAGTTGCACAGGCTATTCAGGTCTACTCTGCAGCATGGAACTACAGAGACAAGTAGGCAGCAGGCTCTCAATAGTTCCAAGCTGTCTAATTATATGTATTCAGCCAGGGGCACATCGTCATGATTTTGTGAGCATGAATTTACTAGTCATGCTTCTTGATTTTTAATATGTAGGTTAATGTTTTGGATAATTTTAATACTGAATTCTGCCAGATAATATTTGCCACTATCTTCCAAGTGGATGTACTTAGTATTCATAGTTCTCTTAAAAGTATAGTTTAAAGTCCACTGAAAATTGCATCTTTATTGGTGTCTTTATGATATTCAATTCTCCAATATTATTCCAATTTACAGGATTCTTTTGTACACCCAGTGAATGACATGAGGATAGGAGAACTTCGTCCCTCAATGACTGATGCACCATTATATCAACCAAAACTTGTTCTCTTAGGAAAAGAAAAAAAAGGTACTTGATTTTTCTAAACTCCTGTGTCATAACTGGAGATAATGGGTGAAGAACGATGCAGAACTGCTATTGTTCTTTATACAGAAATGCTTTGTGGTAAATGCTTTTAAGTATATGATTATAAAGCATCAGACTGATCCTGAATCCTGAATACAGTAGCATAGTTGCTTACTCACCAAACTATATGTAAGTAATTTTATAATACCGAGGTCATAGATTATTACGAGCATTTGATCATATTAAAGTTGTAGCTGAGAAGATATTGCATACTAATATATCTTGATAATAGCTACCGTACTTTCATTTACTGAGGAAAGACAACTGATCCATCTTCAACCAAAGTTCCTGGGCCATCTTGTCTGTGACCTTTTCAATTTGCTTAAGCTCATGGAGAGTGTGGAATGCTTCAAAAACATCCTTCAGTAGCAAAAAAAAAATCAGCTCTTCCTTCCTATCATTATAATTAATATATTTTAATCAAAGAAAAATAGCTATTTTAACAAACATATGTATAAGTGTGAGAAGCAAAGTGCAAAACTATAATAATAAATCAATGTGCTGTGTAAGGCTATCTGCATTAATTGATTGCCATCATCTCTGCAAGTGTCCCATGTGACTGAAGATGGAAAATCAAGCAGAAGATAATGCTGATTAGCTGCATTTGTTTTTTATGTGGAGTCCAAGCAGAAGCAGATATGTGGCTAAACAGAACAGAAAAGGATTGAAAATCACTGATTCAAAAATCAATAACATATCTTTTGAATATACTCTATGTGCGTGTGTGTGTGCGTGTGTGTGTGTGTGTATGTATATGTATGTATGTATATGTATGTGTGTATATACACATACACACACACATACATACCTACATATATATATATATATATATGAAGAGCTGTGGTAGTGCAGTGGTTAGAATGCGGTATTGCTGGCTAATTCTACTGACTGCCAAAGGTTCAATCTTCACCGGTTGAAAGTTGACTCAGCCTTCCATCTTCCCAGGGTCAGTAAAATGAGGAACCAGATAGTTGGGGGCAATTTGCTGACTCTGTAAACTGCTTAGAGGGGGCTGTAAGGTACTGTGAAGGGGTATATAAGTGTAACTACTATTGGTGTGTGTGTGTGTGTATTTGTGTGTGTGTATTCCTAAAAATTCATCCCTGAATTTTTAATTTCATATTAACAAGTTACTTTGTTTTTTCCAGAATCAACTGATGAGTCTGAAGCCGATAAAGTTCACTGCATGAATAACAGTGTTTCTTCAGGCACCTACTCAGACTACTCTCCATCGCAAGCTTCTTCTGGGTCTTCTAATGCTCATGTTAAAATAGGATCTTTGCAGACTACAGCTAAAGATGCAGTGAATAATTCATTGTGGGGTAACAGGTGTGTTTATTTGATTGAACTCAAATTGACTATAGGGATATATAGTATATTTAACCAAAAAGCTTAAATAAACAGAACTAAAAAGAATCCAGTAAATCCTACATTTAAAAAAAAAAAAAACTGAAAGTACTCTCTGGAATCATGGGCTTGTGGATGTCATTATAATTTCAGCCAAATTCAGAGAATAATGCTCAAGCCCTGATTCTTGTCTGATTCTTGATTTTTCTGAGAATCTCCTATCCAAAAAATTTTAAAAAAAATTATGCTTCATGAATGAATCAAAAATCAAAACTTCTTATACCTTTCACAAATTCCCAATGGTCTATTTCTACTGAAAATACTAATCAAAGGTCAGAGAAGGTTATGTAATGATTATGTGTCATCTAGTTTTTCTCAATCAATATACACTTGTTTATATTAACTACTGGGCAATTTTATTCCTTCAGGGATATAGCCAATTACTTTTTGAAAGAGGCTTTGACATTGATGGTAAGCTCAGTGCTATGTGCTTAAGTTCTATTAGTATATAAATGTATTCCTGAATTTATTACGAAGGGAGGGAGGGAGAGAGGGAGGAAGTAAGGAAGTTACGTTTGCTTTTCTGTTACTTTTCTCTCTCCCTCCCTCCCTCACCCTCCAATTTCTCCTTCATTCCATTTCTGCTATTTGGATGGAAAACAATTCATTCCAAGGTGGATTTCATTGATAACAATGAAAATGCTAAGCACATCAATATAGCTTAGAAGTGCTTCATTGGCCTCATTGTTCCAAAAATTTGTCTGTTCTGCTTGTATAATATTTTGTCTATTGCAGAATTTAAAACAAATCAACTTTGGCATTAACAGATCACCCACGTCCTCAACCAATTTTCATATTCCACTCCAGCCTAGATTAACATTCCATTCTGTAATAGATTGGTTAAACTATGTATGCAATAATGATCAGGTATTTGTTAACATTTTAATCTGCTGTAATTGATTGTTTTCTGATGCAGGCTTTTTAAAATATTTGTTTCTTGCAGGCTTGTCCAATCTTTCCCACAACCCCTTGAGACCAAGCCATTACTCAGTCAGCGGGAATCTGCTCCAGCAGGAAATTTACAGCAACACAATGATAGGCGTCCAATGAGTGATGCCTTTGCTGATAGTTGGAATGACAGCTCTCACTATGATAACACAGGATTTGTAGCAGAGGAGAACACAGTGGAGAATCCTAGCACTAATCCTCTCTTAAGCTCCAAATCAAGAAGCACATCTGCTCATGGACGCAGGCCTTTAATAAGGCAAGACAGGATAGTTGGTATTCCCCTAGAACTTGAGCAACCCACTATGCGAAATACCCCTGAATCAGAAGTGCCTCCATCAAACCCTTGGCAGAACTGGACAAGAACACCTAGCCCCTTTGAAGATAGGACAGCTTTTCCTTCTAAGCTGGAGATCACTCCTACTAGCAGCCCTTTACCTGAAAGGAAAGACCTTGTTAAAGACTCTTCTGAAATATCTAGTACTTTTTCTCCAGGTACACCATGGGAATATCATGATTCCAATACTAACAGAAGTCTCAGCAATGTCTTTTCACACATTCACTGTCGCCCAGAGCTTTCTAAAAATATTATTTCCATCAGCAAAAGTACAGAGAGGCTTTCTCCAATGATGAGAGATTTAAAAACAAGCCGGTTCAAGAAATCACAAAGTATAGATGAGATAGATATTGGTGCATATAAAGTTTATAACATACCACTAGAGAACTATGCAGCTACTACTGATAACACAGGGATACATGACAGACAAGATAAGATGTTGGGGCCAGAACATGGAATGTCTAATATGTCCCGTAGCCAGTCTGTGCCAATGCTTGATGATGAACTGCTGACTTACGGAAGTGTAAAGGTCCAACAACAACAAAAGCCCTCTGTGACTAAAAAAGTATACCAGTTTGACCAAAGTTTTAATCCTCAAGGATCGGTAGAAGTGAAAGCTGAAAAGAGACTACCGCCCCCTTTCCAACATACTCCAGAATATATTCCCCAACAGACGAAAAACGTCTCTAAGGATCTGGTTAGTCCCAGAGCCTACCGAGGATATCCACCCATGGAACACATGTTTTCCTTCTCACAGCCTTCTGTTAATGAAGAGACTGTCAATACTCAGTTGACAAGTCAGGGATCAAGGGCTGGATTTTTAAGAAGAGCAGATTCTTTGGCCAGCTCCAATGAAATGTCCATGTATAGAAGAGTCAGTGAACCTCATGAAATGCCTCAAAGCGATAGGTATAACAGACATCAGTATAGAGGAGCTATGGAACGCCAAAGCAGCATTTCAGTGTCTGAATCTCAGTTTCTCAAAAGAAATGGCAGGTATGAAGATGAACACCCTTCATATCAAGAAGTGAAAACCCAGTCTGGAAGCTTCCCTGTTAAAAACTTAACGCAAAGGAGGCCTTTGTCTGCAAGGAGCTACAGTACAGAGAGTTATGGTACCTCCCAAACCAGGCCAGTTTCAGCCAGACCAACAATGGCAGCTCTGTTGGAAAAAATACCGTCTGACTATAACTTGAGTAACTATGGTGAGAAGCCGTCAGATAACCCTGATTTAAAGACAAGGCCTACCCCTGTGAAGGGAAATGAGAGCTGTGGTAAAATGCCTGCTGACTGGAGACAACAGCTACTTAGACATATAGAAGCTAGAAGGTTAGACAGGGTATGTCTGGCATTCCTTTGTAATTCATGACTTGAGTTTTTTTTTATATTCAAAATTTTTGTTTGCAGTGATTAATATGCTATTTGTTAATATTATAAGCATATCTCTGCTAAGATAGATAAATGTGTATACATTTCAGGAATTCTTGAAGAATTGAGGAAAAACCTCACTCATATTTCAAATAATGCTTCAGTGATGACTTACTGTGTTTTTTAAGCTAAACTATTTATCAAGACACTACTAAACTGAGGCTGTATTTATATTCTACTTTTTTACATTATAAAGAGAAAATGACAGGATAAATTCCAAAACAAAAATGATGTATATTTATGGCCTAGAAAGCCTTTTGCTGAATAGGCACAATCCAAAATTCTGAAGGACATCCAGAGAAACCTACTAAAATCACTGAGTTTTTTCTGTGTTTATGAATAAGGTTATCTTTTGTTGGACAGTGATAGATGTGCCACTTAGTCATGGCAGATTAATTGGTTGATTTCCTTACCCACGATAGAAGATCAATTACAGGAATTAATTACACGTTGATGTTCTGACACCTAAGCCTTAAACCAATGTATCTGGAACTGAATTAACTGATTTAAGTTTAATTTACAGCATATCTAGGTATATTTATGAACTTTATCTAAGTAAAAAAAAAACCTCAGAGTAGGTTAATTCTAAGTTACATTACAAATGTATATAAGAACGATGTTCTTAAGTAACAAATATTATCTGGTAAATGTACAGATTAACTCAATGGATGTTGGTGTTTTTTGCACTAGGTAGACATAATTACAAGTCATTGTATTATTTGGAGCCCTAATTAGGATGTTGGTGTTTACTCTTTGAATAAAATGCTTTATAGTAACTGAAATAGCAAGAAATAATTTAGAAGTCCTATATGTAGAGAAAGGAGCAGTGTATCGCGTATGGTTTTAGGATTTTCTCTGACTCTATTTTTCACAACTAATTCAATCTGAACTTGTAATTTCAGCACAACACTGTTGCAGGGAAAATTTCTCTATGTCTTTCCTTTACTGATGTTCTCATTGTGAAATGAATTCATTATTCCCAGGCCTATGAATTCCATGCAAAATACAGCCACAAATAACTCTTTATCCACTGAGAGTAAAAGCAATAGAGATAAGCAGTTTTCAGTAGGATAACAGTTTGAAAGGATTAAAAAAATACTATTTCTACCTGAAATTATAACTTTATAATCATGTATAAGAAAAGGGAACATTTCAGGATATTCTTAGAAAATTACACTGAACTACACTGAAAGAATTGCAGAACTGGTTTTGTCTTAAACTGCATTTTGTAGTTAAAGTATAAAAAATATTTAAATGTTCAAAAAAATGAGATTACACTAAATGTGTACATGTATTACTCTTGATTTGTTGAAAGACCTATCTCTTTCATAGACATTCCCAGAAATATTTTTTCATCAGCCTTTTAAAGCCTTGCAATTTTCTTATTTATTTTGTCTACTGTATACTGTTTTTTCTTCATCTAGATTGCCTTGATTATAGGTTAAATATGAAGGTATCTCTGTAGATTCTTGTAAAAGAAATGCAAAATTGAGATAAACAAATATGCTAGCAAAAATATTTGAATTATTTTGGAAAATGTGAAAATTTGAGCACAAGGAAAATATGAATCATATAGACTATATTTTCCTTGTGCTCAAATTTTCTGTCACTTTTTTTCTGTTCAGTTGTGTCTGATTTTTGGAGACTGCCTGGACAAGTTCCAGAAGTTTTCTTGGCAAGGATTTTCCAAAACTGGGTTGTGCTTGCCTTCTTATAGGGCTGAGGCAAAATGACTGGCCTAAGACCGCCTACTCCTACTGACCTACTCCTACTGACTTCATAACTAAGATGGGACTAGAACTCACAGGCTCCCAGTTTCTAGCCTGATGACTTAACCACTACACCAAATTGTCTCTTGCCATAAAATTACTGTTACCCGAACTGCTAAATATATTTCAGAATCTATTGCTGCATTTTGAATGTTTAAATAAGCAAAATGAAAAAGAATGAATGTCAGTTTAGCTGTGATTCAATAAGAGCTAAATTAACCATTCAGTTATAACAACTAATACTGTACAGTCTTTTTAGTTCTCTGTTACTGCATATGTGGAAAACAACTATATCACAGAGCTTATTTTTAACTTACCGTATATACTCAAGTATAAGCCGACCCGAGTATAAGCCGAGGTCCAAATTTTACCCAGGAAACCTGGATAAAATTATTGACCCGAGTATAAGCCAATCAGCGCTTATACTTGAGTCGGCTTATACTAATCAGCTGATTTTCAGGCCTAAATTGATGCCTG
>JANHJO010003392.1:82192-92233 GCA_032468235.1 Pseudoxyrhopus heterurus | reverse complement strand
TAACTTCTACCAAAAAAAAAACAACCCAGGTAAAGAATGTCGAATCAGGCAGGGCTCAGGAATGAGAAGAAGGGTTTCCAGTAGCATGTCCTGCCTACTGGGTGAGTAGGTCAAGTGTTGAATTATTGTCAACCTTGCAGAGTGGAAGGCCTGTTTCCCTTTTTTCTGAATGCTGAAAGCTTCAGGTGAGTCTTTGCTCAGGGTTTTGTTTTGTCAGATTGAAAGAGGAGGAGAAAGTTCCTTTTCAGTAGTACATTTCACCATTTAGAAGCCATATTCACAGTGATAAAGAATTGACATAGAATCTCTTATTGACTTTATACCAAAATAAATATAGAAATTGGTCCTTTGCTCTCTTGTGTAAGTGCTGCAGAGTGAAAGGCCTGGAGTGCAAATTGGCATGGACCCTTCAAACAAAGCGGAGCCAGAGCATTTTACTTCATTTATGGGCAACACATTCAGCATGCTTTAAAATACCTTTTATAGTTGTTTAATTATTATTCACAATCTATTTGGTTACATAAGAGCCAGGGAGAATAATCATATTTAAATATATCATCTGATAATTAATAGTTCATACATTTAGCCTGGAATGTTTGAATTGTCATGAAATGATAGTTCAATCTGTAGTTGTTACAGGTAGTCCTTGACTTACAACTATATTTGGGACCAGAATCTCAGTCACTAAGTAATGTGGTTGTTAAGAGTCGTCATGTGACCGAACCTGATTTTACGACCATCGTTACTGCAGTAAGTTAATCACCACAGATATAAGTAAATTACTGTGGTCATTAAGTGAATCCAGCTTCCCCAATTGACTTTACTTATTGGAAGCTGGCTGGGAAGGTTGCAAATCATGATTATGTGATGCTGTAAATGCAAGCTGGTTGTCAAGCTGCTGAATTGTGATCAGATGATCATGGTATAGTGGGATGGTCATAATATCAAGGATGGGTGATATGTCATTTTTTTTCTGAGGCTGTTGTAATTTGGAATCATCATGGTTATAAATCAAGGATTACCCGTCATCTATAATGGATCATTCATACATGCACATTATAACTGAACAATATACTTGATAAATATGCATGAAAATAAGTTTGTTTTTATGCTAAGATTATAATAAGCCATCCACTAGGTCTGGTTTACACAATGAATTAGCCCACTAAGAGTCATTTGGAAATGAAAATTTACTCTTCTCAATAAACATTTCATGCAAAATGGCTCACTGAGAGTTCCAGAAATGGACACGATAAAATCTTATTTTGTTATTGTTTACAATGTTTGAAACGATATGGCAGATTATTAACTTTATATGTAATCTTACTGGAACTATAAACTTTTTTGGAATGTTTTTACTTACACTTTTCTGAGACAAATAAAACAGGATTTACATAATTACTATTACCAATGTAGTTATATACAGATATCTGACTTCCTGGGGACTACTTAATTAATATCTGTTGTGGTAGTAACCCTAATGCCCTTCCAGTCTAAATTTGCCTAGTCCTAAATAAAATGAGATAAGGGGATCAACTCCTTACTGTAATTAGTCCCCTAAAGCAGCATCTGATTCCCAGCATCAAGAATAGGTTCAAACAGGAGTAAAGTGCTCAGACACAGGACTCCAGAAAGGATTCAAGAGGTGAAATTTGGCTTCCTGTACACCCCTGAGATGTGTGGGCTGTGAACCTTTCCTTAGCCCTTTGTATTTCTTGTGTATGTAAGTGGGCAAAATATTGTTTAAATTAAAACAACAAAACAAAACAACAAAAGAACAGGGGTGGAAACCATGTACAGTAATTGGGCCTCGAATGCATTCCATTTTCATTGTGGTAATTCACATCCCCTTTATCCAGGGTATAAGTGGGCGAAACAGAAATTATCCCATCTTAAAAGCACATCTGTGTTGTGAAAAAGGACGCGTGAGAGGTTCTCCCTAGCATATAGATGATGTTTCAGGCTTTCAATAGAAACTGCTTTTGTTTAAGTACCAGTTATCAATAAATTGGGCGGTGGCAAAGTAGCCAAACCACAGCCACAATACTTTCCTTTTTCAGATTTCAGAAACTGGTTATTACCCTGACTTGTGGCCAACAAACCTGGGGTGGTTTCATGGTAAGTTCGGCAATGAATTCAAACCTAATAAGAATTGCTGTCAAACAAAATTAGCATTGAGGTTCTGAAATATATTTGTTCTTATTACAGATGGCCCGAATACACAAGAAGGATTGGATTTTTCTTAAATCCCACTTGTTTGTGTCTAAGCCAATCCACTACAAAGCATCATCAACACGCTTCAGTTAAGGAAGCTTAAAGTTTGCCTATACATTGTTTTGCCTGCTTCATGCATTAACCGAACTTACCAACTGAGGACGTTTTCCATTACAAAGACTACCTTCTGTTTAAAACAAACAAACAAAAGACAAATGAGGGAATAACTCCCATAATAGAAATAATTGTTTTTTCAAGTCAACATATTTTCAAGGATTAATCTTAGGGAAATGGATTATGCGGTATACAAGGATCCGTTACTCAGACAACCAGCATGCAATTCTTATTAAAGATAACGGTGTAGGTTTATGTTTGAAAGAGATCATATAGGATCTGTCGGATCAGTATTATACCTCCATTTAAATTTTCATCTTGCACTTTAGCAAAACATGTTGCCATTAAAAATTATAAATGTCCATGACAATCGTGAATTTGAAGTGAAGTGGTATCACTGCAGGATGGAACCAAGCAGCTCTGTTTGTCTTGGTTGCATATTTCCCATCCTCACATTCTGAAGTTTACTGTAATTCTAATTTATCTTATGTTTCTAAGCTTTTGAGAGACTTACCATTTATAATTTAATATTGCCCCGAATGATCTTTTTTTTTCTGCTTCCATTTGTGTCACCATCTGGGAGCATGTACTATCGTAGCAGGGATTCCTCATGCATCCTCAGACTTTCCAGCAGTCTTTGTAGTCACTTGCCTCTAAGGTTCAGGGGAAAGCTGTAAAAGAAGGAAGGCTGAAAGCTTGCTTACGGTAAAGTAAATCAACCAATATACCATGTGTCAGTTTATCCATGCTGCATGTTTAGGAATCACATACTGATCCTTTGATTAAACGCCTTGGATAGAAAATGTGATGGCCCTTTGCGCTGCATCACAATCAAATCAAATAGAATTTTACAAAAAAGAATAGTTTTGCTCATTTCCAATCAAAACATCATTTTAAAATGTTATTTTCCCATAAAAAAATAAGATTACTCTGGAGTAAATAGATGAACTGTGGCCTAAATTAGAGTTTTTCAATTCTTAGCTGGAAAATCAAATTTAGGCCATCAGGAAACGAGAAAGGGACATACAGACAGACGTTTTTGCATTTAAGGCTACTTACAACAACAGGATGGACCATCAGCCTTTATATTAAAAAAAAAACCTAAATAGAGGCCAGCGTAAACCTGGCTGCCAGAAATATTCCTCTAAGGTTTTGCACATGAAATTCAAGGCTTTGTTGAATGTCTTTTATCTGTCTGGAATTTGTACTCTTTCTCTTAAATTATTTTCTTGCTGTTTGTTAAAGCAACATTTAACTTAATTAAAAAAAATCTTTTGTGTGTGGACTCTCTATTTATTATTACACTTCTCACTTCCTTCTCTGTTATATAAAAGCAATAGGTTTACTTATTTGACAATTCATATATTACTATTTGTTCCTGGGTATCCTACCTTCACATACACATGTGACATGCACACATGATCAGTTAGGAATTAGAAAACAATACATTACTGTTCAACTATATTAGGGAAAATATTTTAACTCTATGTGAGAAATTATTTCCTCAAATTCACCTAAGCAACTAGAAATTAGTAGTTCAGAGCAATATTATATTTAAAAGGTAATATGTTTATTTGAAACATGTCAGCAAAGAAAACAAATCGTTCACATCACAGAATATAATTTTTATTAATTCCTAGCAGTATATTTTAATGCATGGGTTAGCATATCAATTCTAACAATATTAATTTGAAGATATAAACCAGACATTAAGAAACATTTCCAGATAATGAGTTGAGCCAAACTCTCCAAGTATAGATATTATATTCTGAACTGAGTTCCCCAGCTTAGTAGCAAATTTTTATAAACAATGAAACTTAAAGCTAAAGTGTCTGGGTAACGCAAGGTATCAGCTACCTGCAAATAGAATAATACATCTCAGTATATCTGTAAGAATTTTAATATATTATAATTTCTATAGATGTATAGAATATAAATTTATAAATCTAAACATACATCTTATAAAGTAGATTCCTAGTAATTACATGGCCATGGTCATATTTTTTTTCTTGACAGTATGGAAATTCTTGCCATCTATTTTATTTCCTCAATTAGTCTGGAATTTCTTGATAGCTTCCCACCTGACATAAATGTTAATAAAATTTGATCCTCTTAGCTTTTTCAGTAAGTTTGATTAGCTATTACTGCTTGCTATGATAACCTTCTCTATCAATCAGTGCAATTAAAAATAGTAATCTAATAATTATATTTTGTTGTTATTACATTGTTGCCTTTGTTAGGTGGCTGACCATATAAATTCAATATAAATAAATAAATAAAAAATGATAAAGAGCATAAAAGCCTCTGAAGCAAACACAGTCATTCTCTATCTAAACCGTCATCTTTATTGAAATAGGATGGATGCTTCTGTGTATAGTTATAGATTTTATGAGAGAGTAGTGAGAGCATGTATATTGCATCAAACTCAAAGAAACTCATCAAAGAAAGATTGAGAATTTGAATAAAAGAACCCAAGACCACATTGTTATATTTCTTTTTAAATTTTGCCCATTGTGCAGATATTTTGTCATATTGCCCATTTTCAAAAACTATGTTGAAAACACGAAAAGAGAAGGAAGGAAGGAAGGAAAGGAAGGAAGGAAGGAAAGGAAGGAAGGAAGGAAGGACCTCTTCCCAGTGGATTGGCTTTATGTTGAGAAAATTGTGATCGAGTCAGAACTGGAATGGGGAACAAGATTTTGATTAATTCTAAAAATGAGAAGAAGTGTTAAAAGTCCATCTACCTATCTGTCTTCCCACTGTCCTCATAGTCAGAGTCATAGGGAAATTAAACTTCATTCCTCCTTCAGACAAACAATTCAGTGCTTGTGTGATTGCATTTACAGGGCAGACTGAACCAGTGATCGACCTATTTGGACATCTATAGAATAGGCTCTTCTGCAGCTACCTTCAGAAGTAGCTTGTTGTACCTGGACCACAGGAGAAGTCTCCTGTTCCTTCAAGGAGACTTTTGGGCCTACAAAGATACAACGCCTCTCCCCAGGTTCTTTGCTGGTATTTCATGGTTTAAATTAAGGGGCTTATTACAATGTCTTTCATTTTTGTTCATTTCAGTTGCAAAGAGCTGTACAAAGCAGCTTTGATTTGCTTCGCTTATACCACAAACAACTTTCCCTTAACAAGATGTTTTTTTTGTCACCTCACATCCTTAGCCATATCCAGCACCTTCAAAAAGTTTCTGCAGGAAGTTGTGAAGGAAGCGATACATCTCTTTTGATTTGATTTTAGAAGAAACAGGGGTGGCTTGCTTTGCAAATTGAATCCAAGTGGGGAGGATTCTTGGCTTGAACTGTTATTGAAGGAAAACACCCCCTCAGAGATCTGTACAACCTTTCTCTGCTTTTTATTGATTGTTAGAGACATTGGGGGCTCAGATTGAGGATGTAAATCAATAGGTATTTTTATAAAACCATGATTATCTCATGTGTGGTATGAGCCCACCCTAAGTGGTTAATTTCTGATTCAGCATGCTTTATTGAACCCTGGCATTTGAGTTAATTGAGTAATTTGTTGAAGAAAAGGATGCACATTGTCTTCATTCTGAAATATTCATTTTCTTGTTAAATCAAATGTGGGAAGAGAGTAATGCTTGAGCCTTCCCAGAAGACAAATGTTATAAGTCTCTCTGTTTTGTATGGCAAATGCAGACGTCATCCATTATAACCCAACAAAAGAGCAGAGGAGAGAAAAGAAAATTTCAAGAGATAATGAGGAATATTAAACAAAACTAAAAAAGAGGGTCCAAAAATAGTCAAATAAGAAGGAAGTCATTACCAATTTGGGTGAGCAGACTATGAGGCAGTATTTCTATAGAAGTCCATATTCCTTCACGGTGCTGGTTAATGGTTCCATGTGGACATGATGAAGGGATTGAAGACAGGAGTGGATGGGACTTCTCTTAAAAATGCATAGGAAACCTGTACTTTTCCTCTTTCTGTTTTCTTTTTATTCTGAGGACTTCCAAAATCTAAGGGGCTGCCACAAAGAAGAGGGGGGTCAACTTATTCTCCTAAGCACCTGAAGGCAGGGTAAGAAGCAATGGATGGAAACCAATCATGGAGAGATTAATTGATTGATTGATTGATTGATTGATTGATTGATTCACAGTGAGAACAATTAATCAGTGGAACGGCTTGCCTCGAGAAGTTGTCAGGTGTTCCATCATTGGAGGTTTCTAAGAAGAGATTGGACAACCATTTGTCTGGAGTGGTATGAAGTCTCCTTCCTGAGCAGGAGGTTGAAGTAGAAGACCTCCAAGGTCTCACCCAACTCTGTAATTCTGTGATTCACATTTTATTTCTCTGCATAGCACATTGCTAACATCAAAAATGAACTCTTGCGAGAAGATTAAATTGTTTGCAAAATGAGCAAAAAAAGACTTTTAGTCCAAAGGATAGGATTGACCACCATAGTTCGCAGTGGGTAATTAGGACAACCTCATTCTAAATGTTTGTGTGTATGTTTAGTGTGCACTCATGCATGCATTTTTCCTTGAAACTTTATGTAGATGCTGAGATACTAGATATGAAGATTTTATTTATTTATTTATTTTAATGCAATTTCTATACCGCCCTCTCCCGAGGGACTCCCGAGATGAGGAAGGTGCACTGATTTTCTCCAATTTTACCTGAATTCCTGAAATCAAACCTGGAATCCAAGAAGGCCATGGATGATGCATCAGAGGTGTGCAAACACGTTCATGGCAAAGATAACATGAAAAGAAAGTGTTTCTCCCTCTCTCACGGTATTAGGATTTGAGATCATCCTATGAAACTATGGATTCAATGCCATCCACTGAAACTCAGATTGATAGAAGATCTCTTTTCACAGACCGCACAGTTCAACTGTGGAATTTGCTGCCAGACAATTTAGATGATTTTCCAAAGGAGACTGGACAGGTTCATGGAAAATAAGCTATCGGTTGTTGCTGGTATGGATGACTCTTTGATATAGCAATAGCAATAGCACTGTATTTATATACCGCCTACCAGGGCTTGCAACCCTTTCTAAGCAATTTACAATGTCAGCCTCTTGCCCCCAACAATCTGGGTACTCATTTTACCTACCTCGTAAGGATGGAAGGTTGAGTCGACCTTGAGCCTGGTGGGACTCGAACTGCTAGATTGCAGGCAGCTGGGAGCTGAATACTTAATTACAAAGTACAGCATTCTTATCCCGCTGCACCACTCAAGGCTCTTATCTCCTGTCCTGAGCGGTAGGTCTGAAGCATTGGAAACAACATGTGCTATCCCCTCTTTGTGTAAATTTGGGAACTTAGCCAGTAGGTGACATAGAATGCTGAACCAGATGGCTGAGTGCCTGTTCCTACAGAGCCTTTCTGATGTTTTTATGGTCCTATGGCTGAACAATTCTGCTTTTCAGAGATAACTGACATGTCACATTTTTCTGCTCCTATGAATCTGTCATGTGTCCAGAACCCAGTACCTGAGCAAAAAAAAAAAGTTTATAAAAGTAGGAAAGGTTTCTGTCCTTTTATCACATCTGGAAAAAGCTAGCAAGACGCCTATCTCACAAAGTTTCAAACTAAGGTCTCCTCTGTCCTGCATCAATGTCTATGATCAAATGAATATTTTTTTTTGTTTTCCTATTTATTTTAATAATTTACTTTATTCTTTTAATTTAATATAATAATTTCATTGTAATCACTCCCTGGGAAAGAAAAAATCCAGTTCTGAGTTCTTCCTCTCATTCATGCATGTGTGAAGTGTGAAAACTCTCAGATTTAAAACAAAAAGGGCAGCACGCTTGTGTCATGGGAGGAAGTTATGTTGGCTTCACTTCTGAACAATTATCCATAAAGTCAGAGGTTGAAGTTTTATGCATCACAGAATATGCATCACTTTGATTGAATGCGTACGTCTCCCCTGCAACCTCATATACTTTACCAGTAAATAAATACATTTTAAATGCAAATGATACAGGTTATTTCAAGGAATGTGTGGAGCTCTCTGTTAAATTACACTGCAGAGGAAATAAACACAAGGCGGACTTCCTCATTAATCTTGTGATAGCAAGAGGGATGCCTCGCTTTCTCATTTCCAGTGTTTGCTTGACGGATTGTGGAGGTCTATGGATGTGCTATATCATTTCAGCACACAGAGCTGCTTTCTAAAAAGAAAATCCTGCTCTTTCACCCTATTCTGGTGGAATGTAGCATTCTTGAAATGTACACAAATGTACCTGTGTATCATCTAGACCAGACGTGTCAAATAAGCGGCTCGCAGGCTGAATCTGGCCCGTGATGGGCCCAGAGTTGTCCCACGGGGCCATCCCAGAGATGGCGAGGGACCGCCCCATGCCGCCCCAGCCCTGGACCACTTTGGCTACGCCCACCCAGTCAGCCACGATGACCAGGCCACGCCCCCCAGCCCCTCCAAGGGCAAACAAAATCCTCATACGGCCCTCAATGGGATCCAGTTTCACATCTCTGATGGACCTAACAGTAGGATGCAACCTGATTTTCTGTAGAGATGTTGAGCTACAAACTAATCAGTTGCAGCCAGCACAACCAACCATCAAGTTAGCCATTTGCAAGATTTCTCTTATTAAGTTTCTGCTCTGTCTTCTGTGCTGAGTTGATTCTGTCGTCGTCTTCATCTTGTCTGTGGAATGATGGTTTGTCTGACATTTCCATGGACCTCTGTGGGAATCCAGTAATTTTGAATGCTCCTTCTATAAGGCTGCAAAGAATTGCAGGAGATTGGCATCACCTATGATAGTTGAGGCCTTTTTGTAGAATCCTATGTTCTGCAGTGGATAGTGGATGGCTGGACATGTTGACCACCTGTTCAGGCTCTGGTACTTCTTTTGTTCTGGGGTTAAGTTTAAGGCATTTGGTTTGGAGTTTAGCTTTTTTCTTTCCAGAATATCCCTGGGAAGTACTCATGATGGTAGCGGCCAGTGTCCATCTGCTGTGACATGATAGCCTGTTCCAACTGTTCCTTGAGGTTTTCTATGGTGTGCAGTTATTTATTTAATCTGAATGTTGCATTTGTGATCATGAGCAGTGGTAGGATTCAAAATTTTTAGCAACTGGTTCTTTGCCCAGTTGCTGGGTGGGCGTGGCCATGGTGGGTATGGCCTACCCAGCCTCCTGCACCATGGCAGGGGTGGGGAGTATTTTCGCCCTCCCCAGACTCCGGAGGCTTTCCTCGAGCCTCCAGGAGGGCAAAACTGGCCTTCCCCGGACTCTGGAGGCCCTCCGGGGGCCGGAAACAGGCCCGTTTCTGGACTTCCCGAACTTCTTGTATCGATAGTTCTATCATTTTAACAAAAGTTCTGGGTAGAGTCTTTCTTGGTTTTTATTTATTTTACTGCTTTTGTAGTCAAGTTTTGTATCAACTATAGCATTGAAATCTCCTATAAGACAAATATTTTCATATTCTGTTTCAAGTATCTTCTTGTGGAGTTTTTTTAAATAAAATTCTTCTTGTCCATTGTTTGGTGCATATATAGCAACCAAAGTATCTGTTTTTGTTTTAAGATCACTTCTACCATCAAAGTTCTTCCTTCTTCATCTTTGAAAATTTCTTTGGCATTTATTGTTTCTTTAATGTATAGGACCACTCCTCTTCTTTTTTGACATGACGATTCGTCAAGGCTCGGTACAGTGCGGCGAGACGCGATTATGAGACGCATGCGCTCTGCACAGGAGACCTTGAGAGAGAGCGC